>JAURVB010005252.1:0-62295 GCA_033002965.1 Piper betle
TCCCAAAGAATGGATGTATCTTTGTCATTTCCTTCATTTCTGTTTCACTTAAGTCACTTTTCTTCAAATTGAAGTGACCCCCAAGTGGAACTCTAAGCAGCTTTTCACCTTTCATGTTGAATTTTTAGGTACTTTTTCTATGTATTTTTCCTATGACACCCAAAGCTTTCTAGCTCCCCGTCACGCCGAATGGACATTCTCAAGATTTGCTTTGCTCATCCCAAATCCTTCATTGTAAAGGATTTATTCAAGTTCTTCTTTGAACTTATAATCTTGGCTCCATCATATCCTACAATGAACATGCCATCCACATAAAGCAACAAAATAATAAAATCACCATCATCAAACCTCTTGATGAACACATAGTAATCAGAAACAGACTTCTTGTACCTATTCCTTTCCATAAAAGAATTAAACTTTTTGTACCACTGTCTAGGAGCTTGCTTCAAACCATACAAATTCATTTTAAGTTTGCACACCATCAGTTCCTTTCCTCTGACTTAAAACCCCTCTGGTTACTCCACATATATGGTCTCCTCAATATCACAATGAAGAAATTCCGTCTTCACATCTAAGTGTTCAACTTTCAAATCCAAACTTGCAACCAAAGCCAGAACAATTCTAATAGAAGACATTTTAACAACGGGAGAAAAAATTTCATTGAAATCAATACCTTTTTTTGTTCGATGCCCTTCACCACCAACCTTGCCTTGTACCTTCATTATGTGTTGTTTTCTTCATTTTTGATCTTGTAGACCCATTTGTTCTTTAATACTCTCTTCCCTTTAGGAAGATCCACCAACTCTAAGGTGTGATTATATTGCTAAGATTTCATCTCATCTTGCATTGCCTTCAACCACTTTTCTTTTTTACCTGAGCTTTGACCTCACTAAAATTTTCTTGTTCTCCACATCAGTGATTTTTACATATTCTGATAATGGATATCTTGTTGATGGAACTGGTTCACAAGTTGATCTCCTCAATTAGTTGGCTGCCCTTCATTAGAATCTACATGTTCCTGTTCAACATCATTAACAAACTCATTAAAAATATCATCCGACACCACATCCTCACCCTCATCATCACTAGGTAGGGTAATAAATGTGTTATCCTGAGCCTCCTCTTCACATCTACTTGAGGTTGAATGTTGTTTTCTCTTTTCAAAGCTTTGCTGCGATTTTGTTTGAGGAACTACTCCCTTGCCAAAGTCCTCAATTGTTTGATCCGCCCTGAAAACTGCATATCTGCTTTGAATCAGTTTTCTATTCTTAGGATCCTAAAGTTTGTATCCAACCTTATCATCACCATATCCCAGAATAATACATTCCACGGCTTTAGAGTCAAGTTTAGCCCTTTGCTCTTTGGGTATATGTGCAAAGGCTTTACAACCAAAAACTCTCAAATGACAATAGTTGACCTTTACAACAAAAAACTACTCCCTTTTTTATATGTCATTGTCTAGAGCATATGTGGGAGATCAGTTGATCAAATAATAAGTTGTGCTCATGGCCTCACCCCAGAAGCTTTTAGGCAACTTAGCTGAAGACAACACACTTCTAATCCTCTCAGAGATGGTCCTGTTCATTCTTTCAGCCACTCCATTATATTGAAGAGTATAAGGAACCATCTTCTCATGCCTAATTCTATCCTTGCTACAATATTCATCAAATTTAACAAAAAAATATTTACCACCATTATCGCTTCTAAGACATTTTAAGAGCTTATAAGTTTTTCTTTCAACTAAATACACGAAAATTCTTAAAGATGCCAAAAACATCACTTTTATTTTTCATGCCATAAGCCCACACCTTCCTGGAAATATCATCTATAAAAGTGACAAGATTAATAGAACTTCTAAGAGATTTTACCTCCATAGGCCCACATACATCACTGTGTACAAACTTAAGAACTTATGACTTTCTTATACTTGTTTTTGTAAAGGATGTTGTACGTTGTTTGCCCACCAAACAATGGTCACAAGGGCTAATTTTGAAGTCCTTAACCTTCGGAAGGAGATTTAGCTTTTTCAACATTTTTAGTCCCTTCTTACTCATGTATCCCAATCGATGGTGATATAAATCAGCACTAGAATCAAGTAAGGAAATATTAACCTCCCCTCGAAATAGACTCGTCTCAGTCTTGTGCAAACTAAAACACTTCTTCCTTTTAGCAACAACAAGAGAACCTTTTACAAGTTTCCACACAACTTGTACAAATCACAATCAGCTGTCAAACAATCATTCCCATAATCAGAAAGAATCATCATGTCATCATGTACAACATTAGAATTCGTTTCTCCTTGATCCTTGTTGTCCTTATTTTTTAAGTCTTTCTTAAACTTCAACAATCCTTTTTGATATGACCTGTCATGTTATAATAATAATACTTCAAGTGCTTCTTGGGTTTAGACCTTCCTCGACTCTTGTCCCTTCTGTCTGTGTCCCTATTTTTTGATCTACCTCTTGCCTTTTCTGACACTAATGCATGAGACTTTGAAGTTGGTAGAGATTTTCTTCTCACCTCCTCATTCAATAAACTGCTTGCTGCTATGTCCATTGCGAGTTTTCATCCCGAGCAGCATTGCTCAAAGAGATCACCAATGTTTTCCAATTCTTCGGCAATGTGTTGAGGAGTAGGATAGCTTGGCATTCATCCTCTAAAGTCATCTTCATCCTGACAAGTTGAGTAACAATACTCTTCATATCATTGAGATGCTTGTTTATATCACTTCCATCCTTATACCTCATGTTCACTAATTTCCTTATCAAAAGGGTCTTATTGCCAGTAGTATTCCTCTCATAAACTTCTTGGAGTTCATCCTAAATAACTTTTGAGGATGTCAATTCAGATATATGATGATACACAACTTCATCTACCCATTATCTCAAACAAACCATAGCCTTCCTATCCAACTTATTCTAGTTTTTATCAATTACCTCTTCAGGTTTCTGACCAGTGATAAATTCATACAACTCTTTAGAATATAGATGACCAATCATCTTTCCCTTCCAATAGTGTTAGTACTCGGCCCTTGAAGAGATATCATCTTAACATGCTTATCATCAGCCATCTTGTTGAAATATAAATCACAAATACACCAAATAGGCTCTTAGAAATTTTGTCAAACACCTAAAGGGCAGTAAATATCAATAACTAAAATTTGTAACAACCAAGCAATTTGGCTCTGATACCACTTGTTAAGATTAACCAAATACAAATCCCCTATTTCAACACATAAGGATGAGAAATACAAATCAAAATAAATAGATGAAAAGAAATACAAACCAAGACAATACCAATTTTACGTGGAAAACCCCAAATTGAGGAAAAACCACAAACGAGGCAAATGGCCGAATCAAATTCACTATATTATAACTTTGATACAGAAAATATTCACATGAGAGCAAACTCCTCAATACTAATTTATCGTTATTTTTACAAAATTGGTATTAACCACAAATGAAGAAAATAGAATAACAGATTACAAATTAAAAACTTGGCAAAGTTACCATTGATGATTAGATGCAATTCTCAACAAACTATTCACATTTCTTCGATACACAAATTTTCTTCTCTTTCTCGTGGCCCTTTTTCTACAAAACCAAAATCCATAGAAGAAAAATGTCTGATCTTGCTTTTATTCTTTAGAACAAACCAAATCTACAAAATCTTGGGTTTTACCTAAATCAGGGTTCAATTTCATGTATTTACAGAGGAGGGACACCTGGCATATCTAAATCTACATCCAACACAAGCAACATGTAACTAAAACATTGAATAATATAGTTTCGGATATTAAAGATGTTTTTAGCTACATTTTACCATTACGTGGCAGTTTTTTATATGCGACTTTAACCTCCTACATTTTTGTTTGTTTTTCATGCTTTTAGAAATTGGTTATATTTTTTGCTACTAACAGTTCCAATTGGCAATCATGATTTAACTTTGCTAAATGAGTTCATTCTCACAACTATGTTTACATGGAGGAGCGAGATTGAAGTGAAGTAGGGATCTTAGGAAACAAAAAATTTAAAAGTACGATGAAATCCCTCGGTCGAGACGTTTCGATAGATTATTGGATTTATTTTGGCTCGCTTCAAAATTGTAGTCTTCAAGCATAGTCGTTGTTGGAGTGATGACTTGGCTTCGTGGATGAGTTGGCCATCTGAGCAGAATCATCCTTGACCAGCTGCACCACTCAGTTTGTTCCCCTTGCTGTTTTTGTATAATGCGTACAATATCAGCTGTGCTGTGCCATGGGCACATCCAAATCCATTTGGTATCTATTACACCAAAAGTAATAAAAACCTGTTAGTCCTGTTCTTAGCTATATATTAATTTGTTCCTTATAATGCATACTGCTCTTTCTTAGCTTGAAGGAGATGACAAAAATTAGTGAGGATTCAGAGTGCGTGCCTCACAAAAATAAAACTAAAAAAGTATATAATGTAATGATTGGTTTCTTTACTATTGTTAACCTTAGACCTTATTTTTCTTCTTATAGAAAATTTTTATAGTTTACTTATTATTTTCAACTAACAAAATTTTGCTTTGTATGCTTACTCTTGACTAATATTGTAGGGCATAGAATTTTTATGTTATATAGTCGAATTATTAAAAATATATATGTTAGATTGATTTTCTAAGCTTTCAACATGTAAAGGGATAATCGGTTGAGTTAAAACCCAAAAACAAGTAAAAGGATAAAAAATATCTATGGTGAACAACTTACACATGGTCATATGTGAAATAGTTCCATATCACCGACACAATGCCCATTATTCAAAATTTATAGTTAATGGAGCTAGTCAATCAATTTAACTAAGAAGTTGATATCAGTTGAACTAACATGTTCAGAATAGCCAGGGCCTAAATTGTACCCTAAGGTCAATTACAGTCAAAGTTAAGGACTAAGCTCATCTAATACCTATTGAGAGAAGATCATGTTTATAAATGAGAATGGACTATAGATATTTAACTTGGGTTAACCATTTTAAAGAAATAACTTAAGCCCATTAGGTTGCATTTTAGGCTGGGTCGTTACAACTTGCTGGTTAGATTCTAGTGCCAGTACTCATGTTTCAAATATTACAACAAGGATTCCTTTTGATCCAAACCATAAAATAAAATGAACAATTTCTATATTTGCTG
Source organism: Piper betle (assembly GCA_033002965.1). Lineage (NCBI taxonomy): Eukaryota > Viridiplantae > Streptophyta > Magnoliopsida > Piperales > Piperaceae > Piper > Piper betle. The sequence goes on from JAURVB010005252.1 coordinate 5,152, forward strand.
TATGAAGGCACGATTTGAAGGAATTAGGATCTAAAGATTGACCATAGATACTGACAGTCTGGATATTGAAATGTGTTTTTATGTTCCCAACAGTGCTCCAATTTAGTGTATGTTAAAAAGTTGGACAAATTAGGTATTAATTTCAAGATTGGACATTATGTATTTTCTTTATACAAACAACGCTTAAATTATGGTTGTAGTAGTACTTTGATCAATTGTTTATTTCATTTCAATCTAGATGAACATTTTGTTGTATCTCTATTTAATATTACACATGATTTAGTCTTCAACATAGTGCACAAAATGAACACTCTGCTTTATTATGGCATCAAAGATTAGGTCATATACCCAAAGAAAGAGTAATGAGGGTTGGTAAAAGGTCAAATCTTAAATCATTAGAATTTTAGTGATTGGGATATTTATGTGGATTGTATTAAAGGTAAGCAAACAAACCACACATCAAAACATCTATCCATAAAAAGCAGCAAACCACTTCAACTTATACATACCGATATTTGTGGTCCTTTCAACATTCCTTCATGAATAGCAAAAAATATTTCAACACCTTTATTCATGACTTCTCATGATATTGCTACTTGTATTTTCTGCATGAAAAATTTGTCACTGAATGCCTTCGGGGTATTCATCAATGAAGTGGAACTAAGAAAAGTGGACATTCAAGAAACACTGGCTGAAACTTCCTCAGCCAGTACTTCTTCCAATGTTGTTGTCCCTCTTGTTGAATCATAGTTAATAATATATGGGAACCACAAATGATAGCACAAAACCACAAAACAATGAACCATGTAATAATGTACAAGTTTCGAGTGAACAAGTTGTTCAACCAAAAATAACATTATGAATGTTTGAAAGGAAATGAAAATCAACTATTTCGAATGATTATATGGCTTATTCACTTGAACATGACTGTGACTTGAGCATTGATAAAGATCTAACTACTTTTACACAAGCCATAGAATGTGAGAATTCAGAAAAGTAGTTCAATGTCATGAAAGAGTAGTTAAAGTTATGGATGACAACAAAGTCTGGGACATAGAAGAGTTGTCATGCAACATCTCATTTTAGTTCACGCCTGAACCAAACTGAAATGTTAATTTAAAATTATTTTATTATATCTTAACTCGATTTGATGGAAGACAACTCAACACCCCTTATTATCGACTAACCCTCTTGGCGCCTTGAAAGAAAGACAACCTTCCCCAACAAATCAAATGCATGAATAGAATGTGCATTGACACGTAACAACTTATTAAATATTCTACGTGTGATAACATTAAAAAATCTATGCGTATAGGATATATCATGTTGGTTAATTCCTAAAAATGGCTTCTACCAACGAGATGGTTAGTGCAATAAAAACATATAATCCCAAAAAAATGGGTTAAGCAATACAAGTTACTTGTCAATAGATTTCACTACTCAAAATAATAAGAAATATTATAAAAATAATAGCAAAACCAAACAATAAATAATGTATGAAAAACCATTATTGTCCATCAAATTCCACCGGTCACACAATAACAACACCTTGATATATATAGAAAAATGTTACTAACAAGTATTACTGATTCGAAAATAAAATAACTACAATATCAAACTTGTATATGAACTCAATTTTCATAAAATATAAAATAGAAGGTGATGAGACGCCATAGAAGAATCACACAAAACCTAAAGAAAACTACACTTGTATGCCACAACTAATCGAGCAACATCCTTTCTCCTATCCTCTCCAATTCCACCATGCACCACTCTTCGAGCTCTAAAGGTGAGCCAAGTATGCCATAGTCATGACATATGCCACAAAATATGGTAACCATAATCCCTAAATCTCTCTAGGTGTGAGACGCTTAGATGCAGGGTGAAAATCTGCAACGAGAAGAGAAAGTAGAGAGTTGTGTCAATCAAATTGACAATGAAGCAATTGTGCTCCTCAATAGGTCATGCCCTGGACTTAACCCTCGAAGTGTGACTTACCTGAAACAATCTCCCAATTCGAAATCGTGAAAACATAACATTATAATATTAATTTTAGGTAAGGAATAATAATAATAGGCCTCCATAAATAAGGAAACTTGCGAGAAGGTTATTAATCAATTCATGGGATGCAAATTAGATAGGATGCGAATTAAGTAGAAGAAGAAAGAGATAAGAGGGCCTTATGGAGAATGTGGTTAGAAATCCACAATAGAATCTGTCCACAACGTTTGAATTGATTATCTTCATGCATAAGGATAATAGTTTACCGAGTAAAAAGATTTCAAAATCATCACAAACCTCCCTTTTTCTTTTCTAATGAAATGTAATGACCCGGCTCAAAGTGTAACATAATGACCTAAGTCATTTTTTTAAAGTAGTTAACCTAAGTTAAAGATCTATACTCCATTCTCACTTATAAATAAGATCTTCTTCCAGTAGGTATTAGATATAGGATTAATTTGAGAGATCTCATAATCCACCCACATTAGAAAATTTTGTCCCCAAAATTCCTACACTTGGCTCGTTACTAACCCTAGCCCATGACCTTCTTTGGCCCGTGACTGGCAGCCTAGCAAATGTCCCCATTCCAACCCACCATCTAACATGTAACCTTACTCTGATACCATTTGTTAGTGTCAAGGCTAAAGTAGTTGTTAGACTCTTCTTTAGAGACTTGAAACTTTACTCACACTTACTACTCCATTCGAACTTGACTCCCTTCCTTGTGAGTTTGGTCATCGGCAATGCTACTAAGGAGAAGTCTTTAATGAATTTCTTGTAGTAACCCGCTAAACCAAGAAATCTTCTGATGTCAGTGACTGACTTGGGTTGTGGCCAATGAGTGGCTACTTTCACTTTTGATGGATCCACTGCAACTTCAGCCTTTGAGATAATATGACCAAGGAAATTTACCTCCTTTAACCAGAAGTCACAATTTGAGAGCTTGGCGAATAGTTGATTTTCTCTCAGAACTTGAAGAGTAATGGACAGGTGCTTCACATGCTCTTCTTTATTATTTTAATAGACTAGAATGTCATCCACAAACACGATAATAAACTTGTCCAAGTATGCGTGAAATACTGTAGTCATGAGTGACATAAAGGCTGCTGGTGCATTTGTTAGACCAAAAGGCATGACCAGAAACTCATAATGTCCATTCCATGTCGGAAAGCCATTTTCTATATATCTGACTCCTTTACTCAAACTGGCGATATACTCTGGTGGTTTTGTTGATCAAACAAGTTATCAATCCTCAGTTAGGGGTATCAATTCTTGACCGTCACTTGATTGAGTTGTCGATAGTCAATACACAGCCGAAGTGATCCATCTTTCTTCTTCACAAAAAGAACAGGGGCCCCCCAAGGTGAAGTACTTGGTCGGACGAAACCTGTAAAGACCGTGGAAAAAAAAATTAATATATTCGACTCGGGCAGGGAAAGATCGAACGTTAGAGAATTAATATTAATCATATTATATTCTCTACCCAATTAAATATTTTATTCTTTACCCGGTTACCCGATTAAAGGAATAAAATACGGGTGTTGGTGTGTTTCCACATACCCCAGCCGTCATTTCATTTTATAAAGGATGTCCGCCACCCTAGTCTTCATTCGCATTCTCTTCTCCTCTTCCTTACCGGCGTGTCTTCTTCCTTGCTTAGGTATTTTTTCTATCTCCCTCTTCTTAATTTTCTTTCATACAAATTTTAAGTTGATAATAATCTTTATAATCGTGATGATTAAAGTTTAAAATCAACAAGAAAGAAACTAAACAGAAATTAAAGTTTAATTTGGCCAACGAGTCCTCTGTTTTGGTGAGATGGGTAAGCACAGGTGAGGTTTCGCTGGGAATCGGTGGCTACAGTCGTTTCGACGTCGGAAGATGATCCTACTCTCTTCGTCGATCAGTGTAGGGTCAATCTCACGTGTGTGGATGTCGGCCTGTGGTGGTAAATGACCAAAAACAGAGGATGGCGGTGAAAACAGAGGTGACGGCGGGGGGGGGGCAAGAAATCAAGCCGTCCTGGGTGGCGACAGGTTCCAATATGGCCGCGGAAGGTAGATAGGTGGTTGAGGGGACCACCCAATTGAGGCAGCGACGCTCTCTGGCGGTGGAATCGCCGACATGAGCGCACACTAGGCAGGCGATATGGGTGTCGTCGCAGCTGGAAGGTGGCCGGAGTTGGCTGGGGCGACACCGCAATGGCATGGCAAGTCTGGGGTGGAGACGATTGCCAGTGGTGGCTGCTGTTGGGAAGAGGCGATGGTGACGGGGGAAGAAGAAGAAGAAGAAAATTACCTTGGGTGGCAAACTTGTAAATAATGCTTGACTCGACACAGCTTGAGTTAAATAATAATACCAACTTGTAAATAACACTTGACTCGATACCGATGAAGTCGACATGAACATAAGTAATAAAAATACGGTAATGATAAACGGTCGATAATTAATCGGCGTAATACAAGCGATTAAATTAAATCGAACGGTTATAAGTGATTAATAAAATAAAGATTTTACCTTTACCTTATTAAATTTAATGTTAGGTAAATAAAGTGATTATTTTAATAACGAGTATGTAATGTAGAAAATGGGTTATTAAACTATAGTCGGGTAGTAATCATTAACACTGAACCTAAAGAGAATAATAAAAATAAATAAAGTTTGAAACTTTATTGAGTCGAATAATTTAGAATAATTGTATTAATAATATTTTTGAATAATACAATTTATTTTAAATAATTTAATCCATCAACTTAATTAATTAAATTGCTATAAATAATAGTGGCAATTAAAAATTATAACCGTAAACTAAATCATCAAGATCGTGGTTAAGTAATTATCATCACAAAGGAAAATTAAATACTTGTTGATTAGTAATAATTATTTTATCCATTGTTAACTATTAATTATGATTTAGATAATTAATTTAAAATGTGAAGTAGGACTTAAATGATTATGTCATAGGAATAATTAATTATCTCACTAGATTTGTTGATAATTTAATATTTAATATTTTTGGAAATGATATATATATTAGATATTTAGTTGCATGCATTCCTACTCGAATAAAATTATACTTATTTATAATTTCATATTCTCATTCAAATTAGGATCATTGGTCGCAGCTGCGAGATCGAAATATCTATGTCCGTATAATCATTTTAAATGTTGTACTTTCCCTTGTTGGCAGCCCTGGTGGGCCTGAGCCCAGATTCGACCATCATGTGTTGTAACACAATCAGGGTCAAGGAATTGACTCAGTCCGACATGGGGCCGCACCTTTAAAATTACTATGTGTGTCCGTATACTTATTTGAAATGTTATATTGTAAAACCCGTGACTCGAGTCAGGGTTTTACGTTACCGAACCAGTCGGTTCGACCGTTGGTTCGAGTCGAGTCAGTTTCATGAACCGCGTGCTGAGTCGAGACCAGCCGTGAGTTATGAGCGATGAGAGTCAGGTGTACCTGAATATATGATGATAACGTCGAGAAGATGGTGAGATATGAGTTATCTGAATATATGAAAGTATGCAGTATTTTTTTCTTTTTATATGTTTGATCGTAGAAATAGTTTTAGGCTGAATAACGCGTTAGGACGCGTTGGATTATATTCGGGTGGGTTATTAGTTATAGAGCATGCCATTTGGATGTTGTTGTGTTTGTTTTATTTTATGGAAATTTTCCATATTTTTCTAGATTTTTTTAGAATTTATTACGAACTAGTTATTATTTTGACTCGAGTCGGAATCGAGTCAATACTTATTTACGAAACTGCCACTAGAGCATTTCTTCATCTTTCCCGACCCTTCTTCACCAAAACCCTCGCCGCCCACTTCGTTCGTCGCCGCCACCGCCGTCGACTGCCGCCCCGCCGCCGGAACCAACCGCCCGTCGTCCCCTCGCCGTCGCCGTGCTGCCCCGACTGACCTCGGCCACCGATCGCCTGCCAGCGCGCCGCCACGATGCCACGAAGCCGCCTCGACCGTCGCCACTTCGAGCCGGATTCCGCCGCCGTCCGGGCCGCGCCGCTGCTGCTGTGACCCCGACGACCACCCCCTCGCCGTCGCCGACATTTCCCCCACCATCCCGAGCGCCGTCGAGGCCGGCCGGAGCCCCGATCGGAGCACGCCGCCGCCGCCGCCCATTTTCGACGCCGCCATCGATGGCCATCGCCGCCTCGGTTACCCTGTTTGACACCACCATCGGACCGAGCTCGTCGAGCTGGTGCCGATAGACCCCCTGATTGCCCTGTCCCGAATCATCGCCGGAAAACCGTCGGAATCCGCCGGAAAACCGCCGACACTTGCCGGAAAACCGCCGGAACCGCCGGAAAATTGGATTCGTGGGAAATTCGCCGGATCATCCGCCGAACGCACCCGGTCCAATCTGATCGGACTTCGGATGCCGCTAGGCGCCGAATTTGAGTTTCGAGCCACGAAACAGGAACCCTAGCCGTCGCCGATTTTCGACGACGCGAGGTATAATTTATTTTAATTTAAATTTTTTTTAAAGTATTGATTATTAGAATTACATGCTAGGATTGGTGAATTGTGTGTTATAATAATATATATAAATGTAGATTTGATTAAGGATAAAATATGAAATTGTTGATTAAGTGGTGTTAAAAATGGAGGTTAAGAAACCAATTAGGGTAACTAGGTAATGATCATGATTAATGCAAACTAACCTAAGTAGACTTGCTAGAATTGATATAGGTTGATGTGTGTTGATTGATGCGTGATTGTGTTGATTGTGTGTGTATGCTATAGGATGTGTGATTCATCATGCGGGCGTTAGTTTTTAGCTTGATTGTGTAGGTACGGTGTAGGAGCTCGCCGCCTAGGCGCGTGGACCCGTTTGGAGCTTCTACCAGGTCCGTTTAGGACTCGTTCTCTGATTTACGCTACTCTCTTGTGTATTTGATTTATTATGTGCAGGACGAGTTAAGTGGCGTTTTATCGAATCCCACTTAACTCGGGCCATTTAGCCAACGATTTTCTGGATTAATAACCCTCGAGGATGAGATCCCTCGAGTTTGTTTTCGAACTTCAGATCCAGCTCACGTTGCCTTCGGGCCTATTGTATAAATCCCAACCCAGACCTATATATATGTATAGTTTTCGTGTTTTTGTGAGAGACTGAATGAGGGAAATCCGACTACCGTGCTACGCGAGCGGGCACGTGTGTGTCGACAGTGGGCTCTGGAATGGTGTGCGGGCCGTTTCATTCCCGAGGGATCCCGACAACTCCACCTTTGAGTTCCTCAAACCCGGAGAAGTGTGGAGGTTCACGGGTACTGCATTGCAGCGCATGTCTAGACTTGTGGTTTCAAAGGGTACTGAAGGCGACTGCCTGAGAGTACTCGGCCTTCGTGCTCAAGGCCAGGAGTAATATGGAAGGTGCAGAGGGCGGAAAGGAATGAGATTTGACGTGAGAAGCAATAGAGAAATGGCCGAGGCATGAGAATGTGAAAGATAGGGGGACGCTGTCGACCCGAGGGCGACGGCTCCCGTATGTGCCCTGATGAGAGTTCTTGAGGAAGTATATTGTTTTCATTCAACAGGAGAGTTTGCTCTCCTGTGCCAGATTGATATTAGTTATTTTCTGGGCCGGTAACACTCGTTACTGACGGTTTTTCTATATATATGTAGGTGAGAAATGCGAGGGATGAAAGCTGTCGGGACTGCGGAGGAGCAGCACGGAACCGCGCACACATGTACCTGCCGCGTGTAATCTATAATGACGGTGTGTTATTGCTATGTGAATGATAAATTTTGATGTGTTTGTTTAGATAAATTGCTTGATATGAAATGAATGGATAAATATGAATGAGTAGGGAGCCTTGGAGTTCAGACTCGGCTCAGGTAAAAACGAATGAGATAATGGTTGAATGTCAGGGTAGATTATTATGTGTTACCGTATTTTTATAAAATAGTATATATTTTCTTTTGGTTTCTCATTTATTATTTTGTCTTGTCTTTGCTTGTACATCATAGCATGCATGTAGGACTACGTTAGAACCCACGCATCCCATCCATGCATTTCATGTTTGCATCTCCATCTTGAGACACCGAGGGCAGATCCGGGTCGGCTTAACCGAACCCAGTAGATTAGCGAACGGTTCGGTCGCCGGTGACATTTTCGGGTCGGTTCACGGGTGAGCCGAAATGGGGTGTTACATATATTGTCCATATAATTATTTGGAATGTTGTATTGTCTGTATAATCATTTGAAATGTTGTATTTTCCCAAATTGGTATAATTATATGAAATTGTGTATTTTTTTTCCAAACTGGTAGCCTTTGTCTTTTAAAATCTCAGAATGAATTGGGAGACCATGACTAACCTCAAAATGAATTGGGGGACCACCTAATCTCAGAATGAGCTGGGAGACAATGTTCTAATCTCAGAATGAACTGGGAGACCATGACTAACCTCAAAAATGAATTGGGGGACCACCTAATCTCAGAATGAGCTAGGAGACAATTTTCTAATCTCAGAATGAATTGGGAGACCATGACTAACCTCAAAATGAATTGGGGGACCACCTAATCTCAGAATGAGCTGGGAGACAATTTTCTAATCTCAAAATGAACTGGGAGACCATGAGTAACCTCAAAATGAATTAGGGGACCGCCTAATTTCAGAATGAGCTGGGAGATAATGTTCTAATCTCAGAATGAACTGGGAGACCATGACTAACCTCAAAATGAATTGGGGGACCATGACTAATCTCAAAATGAATTGGGAGACCACCTAATCTCAGAGCGAATTAGGAGACGATTTCTAATCTAAGAATGAACTGGGAGATTATGACTAATCTCAAAGTGAATTGGGAGACCACCTAATCTCAGAATGAGCTGGGAGACGTTTTCTAATCTCAGAATGAGTTGGGAGTCTACTTTTACTAATCTAAGAATGACCTGAGGGATAATTACTCTTTGCTTGCGTAATAATAATAATAAAAATGAGTGAAATGATAATAGGGATTATATTGACTTGTTTCATTTAATTATGCGGCTTAGTGGTTTTATCACTAATGCGGAATTGCCTCTGCAAGTGAGCAGCTTTGGACTAAAGAATAGAAGTGTGGTTGGTGGTTCTTTTACCAACCCAGGTATGGTGAATCGATAATAAAGTTGGACTTCCTTATTATTTTCTTGTGTTATAAATGTGGCTATGGGAAACTGTCCGAGACTGTGAGACGGTTATTTTATATTTTAGAAAATATGATTTATTGTTATGATTTATATTATATGTTGCAAGACTAGTTGCTGTATTTCAGTTCATGTTCTGGAATATTACTGTTACATCAATTATATTTTTAAGAAACACCCGGTCTGGTTCGGACGGGTCGTTACAAAACCTACTTGCAGCAACTCTTCTAGTTGACTCTTTAACTCCTTGAGTTCTACTGGAGCCATGCGGTATGGTGCTTTGGAAATTGGTGTTACTCCAGGTGCTAGGTCAATGGCGAACTCCACTGCCTGCTTAGGAGGTAAACCTATAAGTTCGTCTAGGAATACATCGGGAAACTCTGCTACCACAAGAATCATGGACAACTGTTTGGGTTTGGACTCAAACTCAACTAAGTTAGCCAAAAAGGCTTTACAACCCTCACCAAACTACTCGACTACGTCACCAATCAACACGATACAAGAAGATGGATCATGCAATGACCCTTCGAAAATGAATCCCATCTCACAATTACAAGGTTTTGTCACCACTCTCTTCCCTTTGCAGTCAAGAAAGCCTGGTGTGTAGACAACCAGTCCATTCCCAATAGTACATCATACCCTTTTATCCCCTACATGATAAGGTTCCACACATAGGGTTTCCCTTGTATATCTAGTGATAGGTTAGTCACTCCCAAAGTTGTAACTTCACTGTCTCCCATTGCAGTAGTGACGCTATAGGACTTGGATAATGGGGATGCTTGGAGTCCTAACCTCTTGACTTTTGAGATAAAATGAATGAATGTGCACACCCCAAATCAAATAAAACATCCACAATGACACATTCGATTAAAATTTTACCTCTGACAGTGTTATCATCCTCCTCAATGTCATCGACTTCAACTGCATACAATTTCATCTTTCCTTTGTTTGCTAGTTCTGCAGGTGTCGGGTAGCGAATAGAAGCTAGTGCCTTCCCTTTGTCAGGTTGCTTCTATTGTTGCTTTGGAGGCTGACGACACTTCCTCTGTATGTGTCCCATCCTTCCACAGTTGTAGCACCTACAGGGCTCCCTGCATTTCTCTGAATGCATCTTGTTGCAATTTTGACATTGCCTCAACGAGATATCCTCAAACTTCCTTTTAAGGTTCCCCCCTATCTTCCCTCTGTAGTTTTGCCACTGGTGTCCTGCTGACCTGTTTTTCGTTACTAACAGGGTTGGCATTTTTGTGCTGTAAAGTAACATTTGCTTGCTTCTGTGTACGGTCATACTCGAACACCAACTCCTGAGTAGTGGCTGAGTCGATCATTCAGTTATCGTACTCCTTGGCACTGTAGCAATCTTACCCCTCAATTCTGGATTCAATCCAAAAAGAATTTGTCAGCTCTAGCCTTATCAGTTGCTAGAATCCCAGGTGCAAAATGCTCCAGCTGTAAGAATTTCTTAGCATATTCTCAGACTGAATCCTCCCCTGAACCAAATTGACAAACACTAGTGCTTCCTTCTGGACAACGGGCTCTAGAAAATATTGTCCATTGAAAGCTGCCACAAATTCCACCCACGTGATGGAAGAAATCTCACGTCGATGGAATGTAGTTTTTTCCATGGATTTCCACCCGTAACATGCTTCCTCCTGAAGCATGCATGCTGCCAACCTCACTTGATGTGGTGGGGCACTGACAGAGCCCTAAACGTTTCTTCGGTAATGTCTACCCAGCTCTCTGCCTTTTTTGATCAATCCCTCCAATAAATACCTCAGCTCCATTCATCCTGAGCTTTTCCACAATGTAATAGTCACTATAATCAACAGCTGGCAGCAACACTTGTCAGACTACCAGTGGCACTAGGTTTGGAAGCTCCCCTCCCTTACCCGGGTCTACTAAGCCCGCCCTTGGGCACTCCTCTGACCACCGTCTGGGGTGATGCTGGGATCTGCTGCTGAGTTTGAGGCTCCATTCCTTGCTACCACTCCTGGTTATCACTGAACAGTATTTTGAACCGCAGAATTTGTATTTACTAAAGTCTGCACCAGTCCCTGTATAGCCGTCAGGATCTAGGCCAATAAATTCTGTGTTAGAATTTGACTGAGTATATTGGTTTGATTGTCTACGAGTGCCTGCCATCAAAAATGTCTAAATTTTTTCTTCGTTATGGCTCATTAATATGTTTTTTTCAGTTATGACTTAGGTTTATTAGCGAATGAATTTGTTAATTAATAACATAAAACATTGGGAAAAGATAAGTACTCGACATTTCAACAAGGTACTTGCGTCATAAAGTGTGAGGGGAAACTTGGCTCTGATACCACCTGTAACGACCCGCCCTAACCGGGCCGGGGTTACTTAAAAGTTAAATGTTGTGAACATACTATTCATGAACATGAATAATAACACGGTAACTAAGTCTAGAAAATGTATAAATCCCACAAATAAATCATGTTCTAATAGCATGTGACAAGACGTAAAAATAGAGTCCCACAGTCTCTGACCATTTACCATACCCACATTTATAACACAAGAGAATAAAAGGAAGTAAAATTTATTATCAATTCACCAAACCTTGGTTGGTAAGAGATCCACCAACCACACTTTTACTACTCAGTCCAAAGCTGCTCCTACAGAGGCAATTCCGCTTTAGTGATAAAACTACTAAGCCACATAATTAAATGAAACAAGTCAATATAATCCCCATTATCATTTCTTGAAACTTTTAGTTGTTATGAGCCTATGCTAAGCTCTTAATATGCTGGGAGTGGTGGCCACCCTATCCAGCTCCAATCCCATGCATGCGCACACAACTATGTGGCCTACGGCTTGTAGTTACCGATATTTGCCATTAACTCACCCTCTCGGTATCACAAGTGCATAATGAGCTGTCTTGCACCACTATGCCCTGTCACCCCTTTCGGCATGGGGGCATGTATTCAATCTTCAAGGGTGTTATCTTGCGTCGAATTGAGTAGACCTCTGGTTGCGCTCAGCGCATGGTGGTCGGATATGAACTAGTGTCGACCAAGATTCCCACATAATAATTTTAAAGGTGAGGCCCCGTGTCGGACTGAGTCAATTCCTTGACCTCAGTTGCACCTCGGTGCATGGTGGTCAAATTTAGGCTCAGGCCGACCAGGGCCGCCAAAAAGGGAAAATACAACATTTTAAATAATTATACGGATCTGAATAGTTGGCAAGTGAACCTGCAACTATGACCAACGATCCTAATCTAAACGAGAGCATAAAATTATGCATAAGTATAATTTTATTCGAGTAGAAATGCATGCAACTAAATGAATAATATATATCATTATTAAAATTCGACAACATAAAGCATGCAACATTCAACAATCTTAAATATTAAATTATTTATGTGATATAATCATTTAAGTCCTACTTACATTTTAAATTAATTATCTAAATCATAATTCACACTTCACTAATGATAAATTAATTATTAACTTGTAAACAAGTATTTGAGTATTTAATTACTATTATTAGTATCTTTTCCTTTGAGATGATAATTACTTAACCCTAATCTTAATGATTTAGTTTACGATTTTAATCCTTAATCACTATACTTAGTAATAGCAATTTAATTAATTAAGTCGTTTGATTAAGTTATTTAAAATGATGTGTATTATTCTAATTCAAAAATATTACTAATTATTTTAAATGATTCAACTCAATAAAGGTTCTAACTTTATTTATTTTCATTATGTTATTTAGGTTCTTTTTACACGATTATAGTTTAATAACCCATTTTCTACCTTATTAACTCGTTATTTAAATAATCACTTTATTTACCTAGTATTAAATTTAATATTGTAATGGCGAAATAATCACTTATAACCATCCGATTTAAAATTAATCGCTTGTAATACGCCGATTGATTATCGACCGATTATCATTACCATATTTTTATTACTTATGGCGATCTCATACAATAATTAATTAGTTTAGCAGTTGTAACCCATAATCATTAAAATAATATTTTTAAAGGATTTATTATGAGTTAGTATTATTTTTTAACTTGAGCCGCGTCGAGTCAAGTAATATTTACAAGTTTACCACCTTCTTCTTCCCCGACGCTCTTCTCTTCTCCTACCTTGATCTTGGCACAAAAACAGGGGTTTGTCGTTAATGCACCCAGCCTCAAGATAACTACTTTCTTGCACCTTGCTCCCATTCAGAGATTCAGCTACCTCAAGCCGGCATCAGAACAGGTAGAATCGGCCACCACTGGACGACGCGGGAGTAGGGGTTGCTCCCATTCAGAGATTCAACTACCTCAAGCCGGCATAAGAATAGGTAGAATCAGCCACCACTGGACGACGCGGGAGTAGGGTCATCCTCCCACGTCGGGACATTCACTGCCATGATTTCTAGCTAGTAGGTCATCAACGGTGGGCTGTGCTAGTGGTAGGAGCTACTGTAATGGAACCCCTGATGTTGTTGACGAAGAACAACTGGCGTCTGCCCTCTAAAGCTTCCATTTCAGTGTCTGTTTCAGAGGAATGCCACCATCTTCTTCACCTTGAAATTCCGCCCACTAACAGGTGCAATTCCACCACCCATCGTAAAACAAGGGACAATTTAGTTTAGTCCTTCTTGTTGATTTTAAACTTTAATTCTCATGATTATCAAACTTATTATCATTAAAGATTTAGGTAACAATTAACAACAATCCCCATCCTCGCTTCAACCAGTGACGATCCTCCAACAATGGTGAAAACAACCCAAAACACAAAATCGAAAGGATTAGAAATCACACCAGTTTTATCAACTATCATTCATCTATTTATTTCAAAATATTCATGTATGAAAACTAAGAATAGGGAGATAGGGAGGATACCCAAACAAGGAGAAAGAAGATGAGAGATGGGATATGGATGGAATATAATGAAATAGAGCCACTTTTAGGTACCCTATGGAAATGAGAGCTGGAAGGGAGATTCGGGCTCATATTGGTCACGCACGGAGAATGGGAGTTGAACTCTGTAAGATCTAATCTCTTGTTATTCCTCAGTAGCTTAGTGGTAGACCAGTTGGATGTATACTGGGATTGGTTGTAGATTCAAATACAACTTGGGGAGATTTGATGAATTCTAAATTCTTTTATTTTGAATTCAGAATGCAAAGGCTCGCTTTCATCGTTAGGACTAGGTAACCTATTGCTTGTCTTTGTTTCTAATGCATCCTACCTCATCAAATCTCATTCTGTTCTGCGAGATTTGAGAATCATTGTAATACCCTGACCCAAGATAATCTTTCGTTCCATAGCCCCGACGGGTAGGACTACCCAATTAACAAAATTGAGGTAGTTTGGATAACCAAACAAAATCAAATTGCACTAGGTAACCAAACTGAACAAATTAAGTTTGGTTTTGGTTTTAACCGAACTCCAACCATACTAACCAAAATTGATAAATAGTGTTTTCTATCATTAGTAGTGTTCATTCTTTAGTGTTTACTTTAATTCTCCTTAAGTTTTATTTATGGAATAAAGAATTGTTAGCACACATTCAAAGGCTAATTATAACCTTATCACAAAAACATAAATAATGATCTAATTTGGGACATTTTATAATAGGTACATAACATATAATATATTAAACTTCTGTTTCTTACACAAACATTGATAAATTATTTTTTAATAAAGTGAATCAAAGTAATGATTTTATAAATCTTTATTATTTATCATGATGATTAAAAATACATAAAGGCACATGTATAACAAAGAAAAAATTGAAGAAAGTGATGCAAATAGGATTCTTATCATTTATTGCTTTATTTAGTTTGATTGGTTTCACAGAAAACCTACAAAACTAACCGAACTAAGTTTGGTAGATTTTTTATTTCAAAAAACCGAATTATCACCGAACTGAACTATAGAAATGAGTTTGGCTTGGTCTTTTAAGTCGGTTAACCAAACCATGCTCACAACTACAATGGAGGCTATTTACAATGTAACGACCCACCCGAACAGAAGCAGGTATTACTTATAAATATAATTTGTTATAAACATAACATTCCAGAACATGAATTGTAATAATATAAATAAGTTTAGAATTTATCAATCATAAAAATAAAACATGTTCTGCATAGCATATGACAATATATAAAATAACCGTCCCATAGTCTCGAACCATTTCCCATAGCCAAAATTATAACACAAGAGAATAATAAGGAAGCCCAATTTTATTATCAATTCACCAACCTGAGTTACCTTTATTCTTCAATCCAAAGCTGCTCACCTGCGGAGGGAATTCCGCTTTAGTGACAAAATCACTAAGCCGCATAATTAAATTAAACAAGCTAATAAAATCCCCAATATTGTTTCAAGAGTCTTTTAGTTGTTATGACCCTATGCCGAGCTTGTTATATGTTGCACCCCCATCCAGCTACCATCTCATGTATGCGCACACATGCTACGTGGCCCACAGCCTGCAATTACCGATGTTTGCAATTGACTCACCCTCTTGGTATCACAAGTGCATGATGAGCCGTCTTACGCCATTGCACCCTGTTGCCCCTCAGGTGTTCAATCTTTCAGTGGGTGTTGCCTTGTGCCGAATTGAGTTGACCCCGGTTGTGTTCTAGCACATGATGGTCAGATACTCAAGTCGACCAAGACTCAACGTTCTTCTCTTCTCCACCCTCATCTTGCACCCAAAAGCAGCCCATTTCCTTCTTCTCCAACCCTTGTCTTAGCACCCAAAATCAGAATCACGTCCTCCATCAACTTTAACCTTCTCCAGCAACCAATTGGAAGCCAAAAGCCCATGCTTTATAGCAACTACCCAAGTCGAGCTTGTCCTCCACCATGCCCCATGACTCCTGGCCAGCAGCACCGCCAGGGACGCAAGGCGACCTCCATCCGGCTAGCAGCACCACCAGGAACTCTCCCTTCTCCCCGCACGACAACCCAACATCCCGGCCAAGCGCTTTGAGCATGCACGACATGAATTTTGGTCGACGTACTGGTACGGACACCTGAACTCACCCACAACATTGTCCACCATCCAAACCCCATCCTAGAACTTCTAAGACGCTACAGACCACAATTCCCTTATTCTAACCAAACCAATTACACAGCATAGGACGTTGATGAAGCAACAGCACAACAAAATGATCATGAATTGGTGAAACTACAGAAAGTTTACATGACGCCCATGAATGGAGGAAATAGCAGAACTTTACATGATGATCATGAATTTATGAAGCAACAAAAATTAGCATGGTGATTATGAAATGCACGAATTAAGGAGATAGGAAGGTTACCCAAGCAAGGAAGAAGCCACGCCGGTAAGGAAGAGGAGAAGAAAATGCGAATGATGGCTATGGTGGAGGATGCCCTTCATAAAATAAAATGAAATGACGGCTAGGGTATGTGAAAACACCCGTATTTCACTTAACTGGGTAACCGGGTAAATAATTAACCGGGTAAAAAATATAACATGTTCGGTCTTTTCCGGACCGCGTTCGGTCCTTTCTAGACCGAGTCTGCATCGAATTATTATTATTATTATTATTATTATCCATAGTCTTTACAATCTCCCCATCTTAGAAATGTTTCGTCCCCGAAATATTACAACGATATCAGGATAATCATGATATAATTTTATTTCTTCAATATCAGTTCATGCTATTACAATAATGAGAACCTTATGCCCCAAATAGGCTAGGGTATTTCCTTGCCATTTGTAGCTTCCCCTGATCCCTGATTTTTCCACAATACTTTTACTTAAGGAATTTCCTTATTCCTGAGTGTTTTTATTTCTCTTTCCTAGATGCGGATCAGTTTTTCCTCATAGGTTAAATCTGAATGTAGCTCTAAGTCTTCAAAATTGGTGATGATATGATCTTCATCTCGTACATATTTCTTTAGTATTGACACATGGAAAACATTGTGTACTCCAACAAGGCTTGGTGGCAATGCTAATCTATATGCACAATTTCCAATTCGATTCAGGATTGGAAACGGTCCTATGAATCTTGGCTTCAACTTCCCCGATATTTTAAATCTGATGACCCCCTTCGTAGGAGATGTCTTTAAGTACACAAACTCCCCAACTTGGAACTCTAGGTCCTTCCTTCACGTATTAGCATAACTCTTTTGTAGATCCTGAGCTGCCTTAAGTCTTTGCTGAATGAGTTTCACCTTTTTAGTTGCTTCTCTCACTATCTCTGGCCCAACTATAATTGCTTTGGTAGACTCTAGACAGCACGATGGAGATCTGCAGGGTCTACCATATAAGGCTTCAAATAGTGCCATCCCTATACTGGCTTGGTAAGAGTTATTGTAGGTGAATTCAGCCAAGGCTAAGTGTTTCTCCTAGTCACCTCCCCAGTCAAGAATGCAAGCTCTTAACAAATCTTCCAAACTTTGAATAGTCCTCTCACTCTGACAATCAGTTTGGGGATGATATGTTGTACTCAGCTTGATTTGAGTCCCCATGGATTTTTGAAAAACTTCCCAGAAATGTGAGGTGAATAGGGAATCTCAGTTGGAGACTATCTCCTTTGGAATCTCATGCAACTTGACAATATTGTCGACATACAATCTCACCAGGTATTCTGCGATCCTCATTGATTTTGTGGGGATGAAGTGATCTACCTTAGTTAGTCAGTCCACAACTACCCATATGGAGTCATGCTCCTTCTGAGTCATTGGGAGCTTTGCAATAAAATCACATGTGACACACTCCCATTTCCAAGTTGGTATTTCTAAAGGTTGCAATAGTCCTCCAGGTAGTTGATGTTGGGCTTTGATCTGTTGGCAAGTCTGACACTTGGAGACAAAATCCACAACCTCCCTCTTCATCCCAATCCACCAGTAGGTTTGCTTTAAATCTTGATACATTTTAGTAACTCCAGGGTGTATCGAGAACTTTGAGCGATGAGCCTCCTCCAAGATATTCCGTCTTAGTGAATCATCCTTGGGTACACACAACCTTCCTCTAAATCTAATCACACTATTGGAATCAACTAAAATGTCAAGAGTCTTGTCCAACATTTCATTCAGCTCCTCATCACCCATTTGTGCTAGTTTAACATGATCAACTAAATCATTGGAAATAACCAAATTTGCCAGTATACCCTGTTAGTTGCTCCACAGGGTTGATAGCCACTACCATTGTTGACATGGCCCAAAGTCTAGCTAGATACTGACTTTTGTCCACTTTGCCCTTCCGACTCAACACGTCTACTACCACATTCGCTTTCCCTGGATGGTATAAGATTTGGGAGTCGTAGTCATTCAAATACTCTAGCCACCGCCTCTGTCGAAGATTAAGGTCATTCTGGGTGAAGATATACTTCAAACTGTGCCTCGTATAGGTAGTGTCTCCAAATTTTCAGGGTAAAAACTACTGCTGCCAGTTCCAAGTCATGGGTTACATAATTGTGCTCATGAATCTTCATTTGATGAGAGGCATAGGCCACCACTTTACCTTCTCACATAAGGATACATCCTAAACCTAACAGAGATGCATCACTGAAGACTACGAATCCTTCATTACCATTTGGCAGGGTAAAAAATGGTGCAGTTGTTAGACTCTTCTTCAGAGATTGGATACTCCCCTCACACTTGCTGCTCCATTCGAACTTGACTCCCTTCCTTGTGAGTTTGGTCATCGGCGATGCTACCAAGGAGAAGTCTTTAATGAATTTCCTGTAGTAACCCGCTAAGCCAAGGAAGCTTCTAATGCCAGTGACTGACTTTTGTTGTGACCAATCAGTGACTACTTTCACTTTTGACGGATCCACTGCAATTCCGGCCTTTGAGATAATATGACCAAGAAGTTTACCTCCTTCAACCAGAAGTCACATTTTGAGAATTTGGCAACCAGTCAATGTTCTCTCAAAACTTGAAGAGTAATGGACAGGTGCTTCACATGCTCTTCTTCATTATTTGAATAGACTAGAATGTCGTCCACAAACATGATAATAAACTTGTCCAAGTATGTGTGATATTCATAAGTGACATAAAGGCCGTTGTGCATTTGTTAAACCAAAAGGCATGACCAGAAACTCATAATGTCCATACCGAGTTTGAAAAGCCATTTTCTGTATGTCTGACTCCTTTACTCGCAACTGGTGATAACCAGACCACAAATCTATCTTAGAAAATACTCCAGCTATTTTTAGCTAATCAAAGAAGTCATCAATCCTCGGTAAGGGGTACCGATTCTTGACTGTCACTTGATTGAAGTTTCAATAGTCAATACACAGCCGAAGTGATCCATCTTTCTTCTTCACAAACAGAAGAGGGCTCCCCAGGGTGAAACACTTGGTTGAATGAAGCCTACCTACAACAACTCTTCTAGTTGACTCTGTAACTCCTTGAGTTCAGCTGGAGCCATACAGTATGGTGCTTTAGAAATTGGTGTTGCTCCGTGCTAGGTCAATGGCGAACTCTACTGCCCACTTAGGAGGTAACCCTGGAAGTTTGTCTAGGAATACATCGGGAAACTCTGCTACCACAAGAAACATGGACAACTCTTTGGGGTTTGACTCAGACTCAATTGAGTTAGCCAAAAGGCTTTACAACCCTCACCATATAACTCGACTGCCTCACCAATCGACATGATACAAGAAGATGGATCATGCAATGACCCTCGGAAAATGAATCCCATCTCACAATTACAAGGTTTTGTCACCACTCTCTTCCCTTTACAGTCAAGAAAAGCCTGGTGTGCAGACAACCAGTCGATTCCCAATAGTACATCATACCCTTTTCCCCATACATGATAAGGTTCCACACATAGGGTTTCCCTTGTATATCTAAGGATAGGTTAGTCACTCCTATAGTTGTGACTTTACCATCTCTCGTTGCAGTAGTGACTCTATAGGACTTGGATAATGGGGATGCTTGGAGTCCTAACCTCTTGACTATTTGAGATGTGATGAATGAATGTGTACATCCCGAATCAAACAAAACATCCACTATGGCTCCTTAGAATAGAATTTTACCTCGGACGGTGTGATCATCCTCCTCAACGTCGTCAACTTCAACTACATAGAGTTTCGCCTTTCCTTTGTCTGCTGGTTGTGCAGGTGCCGAGTAGCGAATAGGAGCTGGTGCCTTCCCTTTCTCAGGCTACTCCTATTGTTGCTTCGGAGGCTAACGACACTCCCTCTGTATGTGTCTAGTTCTTCCATAGTTGAAGCACCTACGGGGCTCCTTGCATTTTCCTGAATGCATTTTGTTGCAATTTTGACATCGCCTCCATGGGATATCCTCAAATTTCCTTTTAAGGTTACCCTCTATGTTCCCTCGATAGTTCTGCTGCTAGTGTCTGGCTAACCTATTTCAGTTACTAACAGGGTTGGCATTTTTGTGCTATGAAGTAACCTTTCCTTGCTTCTGTGTACGATTATACTCGAACACCAATTCATGAGTAGTGGCTAAGTCGATCACCTCGGTTATCCTACTCCTTGGCGCTGTAGCAAACTTACCCTGCAATTTTGGCTTCAATCTCCAAAAGAATTTGTCCCCTCTAGCCTTATCAGTTGCCAGAATCCCAAGTGCAAAATGCTCAACCTACAAGAATTTCTTGGCATATTCCCTTTGTCTACTAGAGCCATCCAGTATGGTGCTTTCGAAATTGGTGTTGTTCCACGTGCTAAGTCAATGGCAAACTCCACTGCCCGCTTAGGAGGTAATCCTGGAAGTTCTTCTAGGAATACTCATATTCCCGAACTGAATCCTTCCCTTGAACCAAAATTGGTGAACTCAAATGCTTTCCTCTGGACAACGGGTTCTGGAAAATATAGTCCATTGAAAGGTGCCACAAATTACGTCCACGTGATGGAAGAAATCTCACGTCGATGGTAGGTGGTTTTTCCATGGATTTCCACCAGTAAGTTGCTTCCTCCTAAAGAATGCATGTTGCCAACCTCACTCGATGGCGGTGGGGCATAGATAGAGCCCTAAAAGCTTTTTCGGTAATGTCTATCCAGCTCTCTACCTTTATTGGATCAATCCCTCCAATAAATACCTCTGCACCATTCTTCCTTAACTTTTTCACAGCATAACGGTCACTATCATCAATAGTTGGCAGCACTTGTCGGACTACCGGTGGCACTGGGTTTGGAAGCTCCCCTCACTTGCTCGGGTCTTCTAACCCAGGCCGCCCTTGGGGACTTCCCTGACCATCATCCGGGGTGATTCTGGGACCCACTGCTGAGTTTGAGGCTCCATTCCTTGCTACCACTCCTGATAACCGCTGAACGATATTCTAAACCACAGAACTTGTATTTTCTAAAACCTGCACCTGTCCTTGTATGGCCGTCAGGATCTGGGCCAATACATTCTATGTGTTCGAATTTGACTAAGTAGATCAGCTCGAACCATCATGGTTCATTAATATTATGAATTAGGTTTATTAGCCAATGAATTTGTTAATTAATAACATAAAACACTGGGAAAAGATAAGTACTGGACTTTTCAACAAGGTAATTGTTTCATAATTTGTGAACTAGTGGGAAACTTGGCAATGATACTACCTGTAACGACCCGCCCTAACCGGACCGGGTGTGACTTAAAAATATAATTTGTTGTAAACATAACATTCCAGAACATGAATTGTAATACTACAAATAAGTCTAGAATTTATAAACCATAAAAATAAAACATGTTCTGATAGCATTTGACAATATATAAAATAACCGTCCCACAGTCTCGGACCGTTTCCCATAGCCAAAATTATAACACAAGAGAACAATAAGGAAGTCCAATTTTATTATCAATTCACCAACCTGAGTCACCTTTACTCTTCAGTCCAAAGCTGCTCACCTACGGAGGCAATTCCGCATTAGTGACAAAATCACTAAGCCGCATAATTAAATGAAACAAGTCAATAAAATCCCCATTATCGTTTTGAGAGTCTTTTAGTTGTTATGACCCTATGCCAAGCCCGTTATATGCTGAGAGGGTGGCCACCCCATCCAGCTACCATCCCATGCATGCGCACACACGCTACGTGGCCCGCTGCCTGCAATTACCGATGTTTGCAATTGACTCACCCTCTCGGTATCACAAGTGCATGATGACCCATCTTGCGCCATTGCGCCCTGTTGCCCATTTCGACATGGGGACATGTGTTCAATCTTTCAGGGAGTGTTGCCTTGTGCCGAATTGAGTCAACCCCGGTTGCGTTCTAGTGCATGGTGGTTAGATACTCAAGTCGATCAAGACTCCCACATAGTAATTTTAAGGGTGTGGCCCCGCGTCGGACTGAGTCAATTCCTTGACCCCGGTTGCACTGGTGCATGGTGGTCGAATCTGGGCTCAGGCCGACCAAGGCTTCCAATAAGGGGAAATACAATATTTCAAATAATTATACGGACCTAGATAGTTCGTAAGTGAACTCGTAGTTGTGACCAACATTCCTAATCTGAATGAGAACATAAAATCATGCATAAGTATAATTTTATTCGGGTAGAAATGCACGCAACTAAATGCCTAATATATATATATATATACATATATATATTATATTTATAGCATTATTAAAATTTGACAACATAAGTATGCAACCATTTAATAATATTAAATATTAAATTCTCAACAATCTAATGAGATAATTAATTATTCATGTGACATAATCATTTAAGCTCTACATTACATTTTAGATTAATTATCCAAATCATAATTAATACTTAACAATTGATAAAATAATTATTAACTGATAAACAAATATTTAATTACTATTATTAGTACATTTTCCTTTGAGATGATGATTACTGAAACACGGTCTTGATGATTTAGTTTACGGTTATAATTATTTTTTAGTCGATATCATTATTAATAGTTATTTAATAAATAAAGTCATTCAATTAAATTAAATAAAGTAATTTGCATATTATTATTCAAAGATATTACTAATACAATTATTTTAAATTATTCAACTCAATAAAAGTTCGAACTTTATTTATTTTCATTATGCTATCTAGGTTCGACGCTTGCAATTTATACCCGATTATAGTTTAATAACCCATTTTCTGTATTATTGACCCATTATTAAAATAATCACTTTATTTACATAATATTAAATTTAATAGGGTAAAGGTAAAATATTTATTTTATTAATTACTTATAATCCTCCGATTTAATTTAATCGTTTGTATTACGCCAATTAATTATCGACTGTTTATCATTACCGTATTTTTTATTATTTATGTCCATGTCGATTTTGTCCAATAATTAATTAGTTTAGTAACTCTAACCCATAACCTATTAAAATAATTATTTTTAAAGATTGATTACGAGTTTTTATTATTTTTAAATGGAGTCGAAATCGAGTCAACCCATATTTACAAATTTGCCATCCTCTTCTTCCCCAACGTTGTTCTCTTCTCCACCTTCATCTTGCACCCAAAAGCAGCCCATTTCTTTCTTCTCTTAGCACCCAAAACCAGAATCACATCCTCCATCAACTTTAACCTTCTCCAGCAACCAATTGGAAGCCTAAAGCCCATGCTTTATAGAAACTACCCAAGTGGAGCTTGTCCTCCACCATGCCACACAACACCTAGCCAGCAGCACCGCCAAGGATGCAAGGCGACCTCCGTCCGGCCAGCAGCACCACCAGGAACTCTTCCCTTCTCCCCATACAACAACCCATCATCCCAGCCAAGCGTTGTGAAGATGCACGGCATGAATCTTGGCTGACGGACTAGTACGAACGCCTGAACTCACCCACAGCCTTGTCCACCATCCAAACCCCATCCTAGAACTTCTAAGACGCTAGAGACGCAGTTCCCTTATCCTAACCCAACCAATTACACAGAATAGGACATTGAAGAAGCTACAACACAACAAAACGATCATGAACTGGTGAAACAACAGCAAGTTTACATGACGCCCATGAATGGAGGAAGTAGCAGAACTTTACATAATGATCATGAATTGATGAAGCAACAGAAATTAGCATGGTGATTATGAAATGCATGAAAACGAATATTAGGGAGACAGGAAGGTTACCCAAGCAAGGAAGAAGCCACGCTGGTAAGGAAGAGGAGAAGAAAATGTGAATGAAGGCTAGGGTGGAGGACGTTCTTCATAAAATAAAATGAAATGATGGCTAGGATATGTGAAAACACCCGTATTTCACTTAACCGGGTAACCGGGTAAATAATAAAATGGGTAAATAATTGACCGGGTAGAATTAACCAAGTAAAGAATATAACACAATTGGTCCTTCCTAGACTGCGTTCGTTCCTTTCCGGACTGCGCCCACGTCTAATTATTATTATTATTATTATTATTTTTATTTTTATTTTTATCCATAGTCTTTACATACAACTAGTCAATTAAGAGTTCTCAGATGGATGGATTGGCACTGCATCAAAGATGGTATCATCAATTCTTGTGAGAAGCCATAATGATAGATTGTGAAACCTTCTTTGTTAGTGAACTTTATAATAGTCAATCATGACCATCAATTTTTCATCCAGCAGTTCACATTGGGTAGTTACCAATGAAACTATCCATAATAACCCACCCATAACTCCTCTATCTAAACCGTTAGATAAAAGATTAGTAGCTATGGTGCAGGTTCACAAAGTTCAGATTTCAAAATGGTTCACACTCTTATCATTTTTGTATGTGTATCCTGTTATTTTCAAATCTGAACAGATTCAGTATGTTTACTTCATAAATTCATGACTCCAATATTATGAGCCCCCAAATTCTGAACTTGTACGGAATCAAACTAGACTCAGGAATCCAAAAAAGAAGAATCACGTCAATCGTACTTTTGTAGCAAGAGTTATGATTTTTACAAGTTGTTTCAGCAAGAGTTATGATTTTTACAAGTCGATGGATAAATTAGGAAAAACCAAAACATGATACAAGGACAAGATATTTCTTGTGCACAAACGGTCATGAACTCATGGTAGAGAAGATATTTATCTAAATATAATAAGATGTAAAAGAAGTCATTCTCAAAGATTTGTTTAGTATAAATAAGGAAACTAATTAATAAGTTAACGGAAAAAGGGAAAAGCTATGTTGAACAAGTTAGACATGATCACAAGTGAATTGAGTCCGTATTACCAATAAGTTGTCCAATAGGATAAAATAAGAATTAATGAAAGGCTAAGCACTTAATATTAACCAGTAGGTTAATCTAAGTAGATCCAAACTTGTTCAATGTGGTCTTGTACTTCAATTATGCCTACAAGTTAATTTCGGCTACATGTAAAATTGAAAGGAATGTTAGTTGCTTAAATAGTCAAAGGCTTAAGTAAATGGGTAGAAGCTCCTCAATAATTTCTCTTGCACGGGTAAGGAATTGGGTAATTTGATCTAAAACATGTGAGTATATAATAAGAAGATGCTCTCTCTCTCTCTCTATGATCAACTTCAACGTTGGATCTCCTCTCCCCCATAGTTGCAATGTCCAAGTCATCTTCTTCCCTCTTCCTTGGTTCTTTTGTGGAGAAAATCACCTTCAAACCTTTCCACCTTTGAGATTTGACGAAATAGGATCATATTTTTGCTAGTTTTACAAGAAAGAAGCATTAGGAGAAATCAACAAGGTTAAAGGTTAGTTATTGAAATCTAGATCATAATTTCATAGAGTTCATTCATCCATATAATTAATCATCTTGTTATATTGCTTGTTGAATTGAAAGGTGAACCGCTACTTTTTATGGTGATGATGTCTAGTTTCTATATATAAAATTTCAAAAGGTTTGGTTAAGTGTCCTAGGAGATATATATTTCTAAAATTCAGTCATTGAATTTCATGTTATATTGATGTTATGCTTCAAGTATGCTATGTTTGTCATTAAATAATCACTTTGTGATGCTTGGATGATTTTGTATACGTGTTGTATGAGTTGTTTGCATGTTGTATGAGTATCATATCTATTTCATGTCATATCATGATATAGACATGGGTAAGCTGGTTTGGGTGTTAATATGGCCATACATTATTGTTTAGACTAAAATGTGAGGTGCTACGCGACTTGGAGCTCGGAACTTTGTTGCAATCAGGGTCTATTTAGTCATATATAGGGAGTTTTATGATCTCTTGTGTGCCAATGTATAGACAAATTAGTTGAATTGTGATTTGACGCAATGATGTTTTTTATGTTCACATATTAAGTTTAAGCAAGATAAAAGTGAAACGCTAGGTTTTAGGCTTTATACTTATTAAGTCAAAGCAATCATGTCATATTTTTCATATGCTAAGTCAAAGCAGTAGCAGGTCTACGCTTAACAAAATTCATGTTTTTCACAATTTATGTCTAAGCAATGGTAGGCCTAGGCTTAACAATATGTTTTATAAATTATCAAGTTCAAGTAAACGGCCCAGTAAACATACTAGGTCGTCACCCTCGGTTCATTACCCTTAGGCAAGGTCTAACGAAGGATTAGGCTACTGTCTCTGTAAAAACTGAAATATATATATATATATATATATATATATATATATATATATATATATTCAACTCAGTCTGGGAAGGATCGAACGTTAGATTATTATTATAATTATAATTATAATTATTATATTTTATTCTCTACCCGGTTAAATGAAATACAAGTGTTGGGGTGTTTTCCCATACCCTAGCCATCATTTTTGTTTTACTTTGAGAGGGGACGTCTTCCTCACCCTAGCCGTTATTCTCATCTTCTTCTCCTATTCCTTACCAGAGCCGGCTTTCTCCTTGCTTGGGTATTTTTCCTATCTCCCTATTCTTAATTTTCATACATGCATATTTTGAAATGATAATAAGTTTGATAATCATGGGAATTAAAGTTTTAAATCAAAAAGAATAACTAAACAAAATTGTATAAGACTGGAATCCTTGGCGTGGCCGACGAGTGCTAGATTTTGGCAAGATGGGTGATCCTAGGCAAAAATTTCAAGACAGCCGCTCACACCCCGACAGCCCCTTTGGCTTCTAGGTCAAAAGGTGGCATCGCTGTGTCCCTTGTTTCAAATGGGTGGTGGAATTGCACCTATTAGTGTGCGGAGTTTCAAGGAGTGATGAAGGTGGTGGCATTCCTCTGCAAATAGGAGCTGTAATGGCAGTTTCGGAGGGTGCAAAGATGCTGGTTGTCCTTCATCGACAAGTACTCCATCGGGGTTCCATTACAGTAGTTCCTGCCGCCGGCACAACCCACTGCTGACGACCTTCTCACCGGAAATCATGGCAGCGAACGGCCAGACATGGGAGGACGACCCTACTCCCTGCATTGTCCAATGGTGGCCGATCTTTCTTGGTTTGATGCCGGCCTAAGGTAGCGAAACCTTTGAATTGGAGCAAGGTGCAAGAAAGTGGTCATCTTGAGGTTGGTGTGCATGAAGGCAACGTGATCTGGTTGTGCCAAGATCAGGTCTGGAGAAGAGAAGGCCGACGGGGAAAGAAGAAGAAGAAGAATCCCTTCGGTGGCAAACTTGTAAATATAACTTGACTCGACACGACGCGAGTTAAAAATAATATTAACTCGTAATAAATCCTAAAAAATATTATTTTAATGGTTATGGGTTACAATTGCTAAACTAATTAATTATTAAACGAAATCACCATGAGTAATAAAAAAATACAATAATGATAAAATGTTGAAAATTAATTGGTGTATTATAAGCTATTAAATCAAATTGAATGGTTATAAGGGATTAATAAAATAAAATTTTCACTTTTACCATATTAAATTTAATACTAGGTAAATAAAGTGATTATTTTAATAACGAGTTAGTAAAGTAGAAAATGGGTTATTAAACTATAATTGTATAAAAATCATAAGCATTGAACCTAAATGGAATAATTAAAATAAATAAAGTTCGAGCCTTGATTGAGTTGAATAATTTAAAATAATTGTATTAGTAATATCTTTAAATTAGTATAATACAAATCATTTTAAATAATTTAATCGAATGACTTAATCAATTAAATTTCTATTAATAATGATAGTGATTAAAGATTAAAATCGTAAATCAAATCGTCAAAATCGAGGTTAAGTAATTATCATCGCAAAGGAAAATATGCTAATAATGGTAATTAAATACTTATTTACAAGTTGATAATTATTTTGTCATTAGTGAAGTGGGAATTATGATTTAGATAATTAATTTAAAATGTAAAGTAGGACTTAAATGATTACGTCACATGAATAATTTAATTTTAATATTGTTGAAGGTTGCATGTTTTATGTTGTCGAATTTTAATAAAGATATATATTAGTCATTTAGTTGCATGCATTTCTACTCGAATAAAATTATACTTATTTATAATTTTATATTCTTGTTCAGATTAGGATAGTTGGTCACGGTTGAAGGTTAACTTACGAACTATCCACGATTGCAACATTCAGATTTGGTTATTTCTAATGATTTAGTTGATTGTGTTAAGCTAGCACAAATAGGCAATGAGGAGCTGAGTAAAGTGATGGATAAGACTCTTGACATTGTAGCTGAGTCCAATAGTGTGATCCGATTTAGAAGAAGGTTGTGTGTACCCAAGGATGATGCACTGAGGCGGAATATCTTGGAGGAGGCTCATCACTCAAAGATCTCGATACACCCTGGAGTTACTAAAATGTATCGGGATTTAAAACGAACCTACTGGAGGATTGGGATGAAGGGGGATGTTGTGGATTTTGCCTCCAAGTGTCAGAATTGTCAACAGATCAAAGCCCAACATCAACTACTTGGAGGACTATTGCAACCTTTAGAAATACCAACTTGTAAATGGGAGTGTGTCACATGTGATTTTATTGCAAAACTCGCAAGGACTCAGAAGAAGCATGACTCCATATGGGTGGTTGTGGACCGACTAACTAAGGTAGCTCACTTCATCCCCACGATATCAATGAGGACTGTGGAATACCTAGCAGGATTGTATGTCGATAACATTGTGAAGCTGCATGGGATTCCAGAGGAGATCATCTCCGACCGAGATCCCCTATTCACCTCAAATTTCTTGGAAGCTTTCCAAAAAGCCATGGGAACCCAAATCAAGCTGAGTACAACATATCATCCCCAAACTGATGGTCAGAGTGAGAGGACTATTCAAACTTTGGAAGATTTGTTGCGAGCTTGCATTCTTGACTGGGAGAAACACTCAGCCTTGGCTAAATTTACCTACAATAACTCTTATCAAGCTTGTATATGGATGGCACCATTTGAAGCCTTATATGGTAGGCCCTTCAGGTCTCCATCGTGCTGGCTGGAGTCTACCAAAATAGTTATAGTCGGGCCAGAGATGGTGAGAGAAGCAATTGATAAGGTGAAACTCATTCAGCAAAGGCTTAAGGCAGCTTAGGATCGACAGAAGAGTTATGCCAATACTCGAAGGAGGGACCTCGAGTTCCAAGTTGGGGAGTTTGTGTACCTAAAGACATCTCCTATGAAGGGAGTGATCAAATTTAGAACATCAGGGACGTTGAAGCCAAGATTCATAGGACCATTCCCAATCCTGGATCGAGTTGGAAATTGTGCATATAGACTAGCATTGCTACCAAGCCTAGTTGGTGTACACAATGTTTTCCATTTGTCAATGCTAAAGAAATGTGAAGGGGATGAAGATCATATAATCACAAATTTTTAAGACTTAGAGCTACATTTAAATATAACCTATGAGGAAAAGCCGATTCACATCTTAGCAAGAGAAATAAAGACACTCAGAAACAAGGAAATTCCTTTGGTAAAAGTATTATGGAAAAATCAGGGGTCAGGGGAAGCTACAAGGGAGACTGAACAAGAAATGGCAAGGAAATACCTTAGCCTATTCGTGGCATAAAATTCTTATAATTGTAGCAGCATTAACTAATCCCGAAGATAAAATTAATCATGATTGTCCTATTACTGTTATAATATTTCGGGGAAGAAATATTTCTTAAGTTAGGGAGATTGTAAAGATTGTGAAAAATAAAAAATAAAAAATAAAAAATAAAATAAAATATTCGACTCAGTCCGAGAAGGATCGAACATTGGATTATTATTATTATTATTATATTTTATTCTCTACCCGGTTAAATGAAATACATGTATTGGGGTGTTTTCCCATACCCTAGCCATCGTTTTTATTTTATTTTGAGAGGGGCGTCTTCCTCATCCTAGCCACTTGTTTCTCATCTTTTTCTCCTCTTCCTTACTAGAGCTGGCTTTCTCCTTGCTTGGGCATCCTCCCTATCTCCCTATTCTTAGTTTTCATGGATGTATAATTTGAAATAAATAGACAAATGATAGTTGATAAGAACTGGTACGCTTTCTAATCCTTTTGGTTTTGTGTTTTGGGTTGTTTTCACCACTGTTGGAGGATCATCGCTGGTTGTAGCAAGGATGGGGATTGTTGTCAATTGTTACCTAAATCTTTAATGATAATAAGTTTGATAATCAAGGGAATTAAAGTTTAAAATCAACAAGAAGAACTAGATTAAATTGTATACGACTGGAAATCCTTGCATGGCCGACGAGTTCTAAGTTTGGCAAGATGGGAGATCGTAGGCAAGAATTGCAAGGCAGCCGCTCTCACCCCAACGGCCCCTCTGGCTCCTGGGTTGAAGGGTGGCATCACCTTGTCCCTTGTTTTTGATGGGTGGCGGAATTGCACCTGTTAGAGGGCAGAATTTCAAGGGTGATAAAGGTTGTGGTATTCCTCTAAAACAGATGCTATAATGGAAGCTTCAGAGGGTAGACGCTAGTTGTTCTTCGTCAACAACATTAGGGCTTCCATTACAGTAGCTCCTGCTGCCGGCACAGCCCACTACTGATGACCTACTCACCAGAATTCATGGCAGCAAACATTCAGACATGGGAGAACGACCCTATTTCCCTGCGTTGTCCAGTGGTGGCCGATCCTTCCTATTCTGAAGCCAACCTGAGGTGACTGAATCTCTGAATGGGAGCAAGATGCAAGAAAGTAGTTACCTTGAGGTTGGGTGCATGAAGGACAGACTTGTTTTTGTGCCAAGATCAAGGTAGGAGAAGAGAAGAGCATCGGGGAAGAAGAAGATGGCAAACTTGTAAATATTACTTGACTCGACGCGGCTCGAGTTAAAAAATAATACTAACTCGTAATAAATCTTAAAAAAATTATTATTCTAATAGTTATGGGTTACAATTGCTAAACTAATTAACTATTGTACGAAATCGACATGAGTAATAAAAATATTGTAATGATAAACTGTTGATAATTAATCGGTGTACTATAAACTATTAATTTAAATAGGATGGTTATAAGTGATTAATAAAATACAAATTTCACCTTTACCATATTAAATTTAATAATAGGTAAATAAAGTGATTATTTTAATAACAAGTCAGTAAGGTAGAAAATGGGTTATTAAGCTATAATCGTGTAAAAATCACAAGTGTTGAAGTTAAATAGCATAATGAAAATAAATAAAGTCCAAACCTTTATTGAGTTGAATAATTTAAAATAATTGTATTAGTAATATCTTTAAATTAGGATAATACAAATAATTTTAAATAATTTAATTGAACGACTTAATTAATTAAATTGCTATTAATAATGATAGTGATTAGAGATTAAAATCGTAAACTAAATCATCAAGATGGTGGTTAGGTAATTATCATCTCAAAAGAAACTACACTAATAATAATAATTAAATAATTATTTTCTCATTAGTGAAGTGTGAATTATGATTTAAATAATAAATTTAAAATGTAAAGTACGACTTAAATGATTATGTCACATGAATAATTAATTATCTCACTAGACTTGTTGTTAATGTTGAGAATTTAATATTTAATATTGTTGAATGTTGCATGCTTTATGTTGTCGAATTCTATTAATGATATACTTAAGTCATTTAGTTACATGCATTTCGACTCGAATAAAATTATACTGATGTATAATTTTATGTTCTCATTCAGATTAGGATCGTTGGTCACGGTTGTAGGTTTACTTACAAACTATTCAAGTCCATATAATTATTTGAAATGTTGTATTTTCCCTTATTGGCAGCCATGGTCGGCCTGAGCTCTGATTCGACCACCATGCACCGAGTGCAACCGGGGTTAAGGAATTGACTTAGTCCGACATGGGGCCACACCCTTTAAAATTACTATGTGGGAGTCTTGGTCGACTTGAGTTCATATCCGACCACCATGCACCGAGCACAACCGGGGTAGACTCAATTTGACACAGGGTAGCACCCCATGAAAGATTAAATACCTGCCCCCATGCTGAAAGGGGTGACAGGGCACAATGGTGCAAGACGGCTCATTATGCACTTGTGATACCAAGAGGGTGAGTTAATGGCAAATATCGGTAACTATAGGCCATGGGCCACGTAGCGTGTGTACGCATGCATAAGATTAGAGCTGGATGGGGTGGCCATCCCTCCCAGCATAATTGGAGCTCAGCATAGGCTCAGAACAACTAAAAGTCTCGAGAAATGATAATAGGGATTATATTGACTTGTTTCATTTAATTATGCGGCTTAGTGGTTTTATCACTAACGCGGAATTGCCTCTTCAGGTGAGCAGCTTTGGATTGAGGATTAAAAGTGTGGTTGGTGGTTCTTTTACCAACCTAGGGTTGGTGAATTGATAATAAATTGGACTTCCTTTTACCTTCTTGTATTATAAATGTGGTTATGGGAAACGTTCAAAGACTGTGGGACTTTGTACTCACCTAGTTAATTTATTTTACGTATTGTCACATGCTATCAGAACATGATTCAACTTTATTACTTATAAATTTTGAGACTTATTTGCCGTATTACAATTCATGTTCTTGAATGTTATTGTTACATCACTTATCTTTTTTAGTAACCCCCGGTCCAGTTAGGGCGGGTCGTTACACGGCGAAAGGGTAAAACTCTGAAAATGGGAGTAAAAACAGCTAGGTGTGTGAATTTAACACTGAGTGAATGGCTCAGATCATGCCACATGGCACAATCAAGACATTTGACAACTCGTAGCCTAGTGGGGTCCACCTATAGGTATGTACAATATACATATGGACAGAAAGCTTAGATCGTGACCGTTCAAAGTCAAAACTAATTCAAGTCCTAAAAGTGACTATATAGGCCGGAATCAGGGCTAAACGGCTAAATGGGCCTCGACTGAACTCGATCAAGCTAGGCCCACAGGGGCAATATCCAACGATCCGAAATTCCTATTTTGCATGCAAATGAAATACCTAGAAAATTCTAAATGAATACTAAATGCTACAATGGCCTAGATCTAGGCCTAAAATTCTGGCTAACACATACAAACAACTCTGTATGCCTCTGTATACACAAATAACTCATGCTCTTAACATCTACATGTCGGATATAATCAGCTAGTGTAACATGCTCATACGGCCATCTAAGCTTCATACTTATATTCTTAATATTATTCTGGTTAGAGCTTGCTCGAATCGACTTGAAACTGTCCGAACTGAACAAACTAAAAAGGGTAAAACCCTAACCCAAAAATGGGGTTTTACAGTAACAAAGGTTGTTCCATAAATTTTAAGTAGAATATTTTCTCCTTTGTGCTTTCTATATGTTTCTATATCTTCATGCCTCAAAGTTTGGGTAGTGGTAGTGAAGATAGTGTGTTAAAACATAAGGTTACAAAGGTTGAGCCATAGTTAAGTCAAAAGGTCACAAAGGTAGGCCATATGATAAACTAGACTTAAGGTCACAAAGGTTCGATCATAGTTATTAAGTAAGCCACAAAGGTTGGATCATAGTTATTAGTAGATGTATTCCTAAGTCACAAATGTCAAGCAAAAGTTTACCTATAGTAAGATATTGATTATTCTGTTATCATGTTTATATTATGCTTTACTATTAACCTTCTAAGGCTTACTAGTAAGTCACATGGGTTGTGTTAATTGGATAATAAGTTTATTTATACTTGTCTAATGAGTAAACATTATGTTCAATTATGTATCTGTATCAATATTAAGTTGTGGTCCATATTGTGTAATGAATGTCATGTTTATGATGTAAAACTTTGGCCATCAGCCCAATGGTTTTAGTTGTGATTCACTCATGAACTGAGTCAAGTGTTTTATGTTCAGTTTTATTAACCGCTTGTATTGTATGGATGTATGGTATGTTATATACACGCAAGCCACATGTTGTGGTGCTAATTATGTTAGTTCGAACAAGTCAATATCTTGGCTTGTCCATTTTTTGTGAGATGTTATGTATGATAGATAGACCCTAGGGTCATGTCCCCGCTGTCTAGTTGCATCTCATGTGTTATGTTTTCTTGTTTCGCATATCCCTAATTTTAAGCATGAAGGGTTGGACGCAATGGGGATTGGCCAGCGCCCTTGCTACTGGTCAAGGTTTGAATTTTAGCGCTTAAGTTCAGAAAACAAATGCCAAGACACTACTACAGTGTCCATACATCGGTGACATGCTTTATTTTCGGTTTTTTTTAACATTTTTGAAAATCTGTCCTAGCCCCATTGTGCCACATGTTGGGGTCCCTCATCATACGATGGATGTGAGAAGACATGCAACTATATGGGGAATCGTAAAGACATGGAGTTATTCCAAGAGGTATGAGGAATTCGAGAAGAATTGCTGAAGACGATGAGTATTTAGTATTTTGGCTCTTGGTATTTACGAGGCTGGTTTTCTTTTCCTATATATATAGTTGTATTGTGAGAGAATAGAATAGGAGAGAGTACAACAGAACTGAGTGTATCATTGTGTACTTCACTGTGAGGGTTTTACAGTGAGGCTCTCCCTCTCTCTTAGAGGAGGGAGAGCCTCTCCTCATGGTGTACTTACTTTGTCCGATGTGTGTATCGGTCCTAACTGGAGTGTGTTCCTGTTAGAGGTTGGTGTTCCTAATTGGAGTTGGTGTTCCTAACTGGAGTGTGTTTCACTTAGAGGTTGGTATTCCTAACTAGAGTGTGTTCCAGTTAGAGGTTGGTGTTCCTAATTGGAGTTGGTGTTCCTAACTGGAGTGTGTTTCAGTTAGAGGTTGGTATTCCTAATTGGAGTGTGTTCCAGTTAGAGGTTGCGGTTACAGATCTAGACAGGGTCACCATTGGTGGTGCATGTGAGAGAAGAAAGAGAAATTGTTCGTTGTGAGGAGAAGACATGAGTTTGGGTTCTTCGACAAGACCAACTGTAGTTTATTTCTTATCCTTCTCTACCTTTTGTCTATGATTTGTAATTGGGAGTAATTTTACTCATCTCATATTTTTTGGTTGTGGTTTTATTTCAATTTGAAAGTTTCCACTTTAAATTTTTGTGTCATATATCTTTTATCCTGTATTGGTTTGCCTTGTCAAAACACACACAACATGGTGTTTGGGGATTTTGGTTGTTAAAATCCCAACACCACCAGCCAGCGTCCATGCACCTGGCTGGTGTCTTTGCGCTCCGACTCTAGGAGGCGGCGATTCTGATTGGTTGGGCCGGTAGTTGTCGGTTGTCAGCGCCGTTGCACCCTCTGAAAACCATTTTTCTACAAAAGGGACCACCCTAGCTCATTCCCATCCCTTCCACTCCACCACTCTTCTCCCCAAACCTTTTCTTCATCATCCCAGACATCTCAAGCCACCGATTGAAGACTTGGAGACCCTAAAGCTTGCCTTGGAGCTCTTCTCTCTTTGTTTTCTTCCTTCTTTCCTTGGTAGGCCTTGTCAGCTTTTTTTCTTCCTTATTGCTGTAATGTGGCTTGCATGTGCTGTTTGTGTTTTTTTTCTTACTATTGGTTGTAGATTAAGTTGTCTAGTTCATTTTAGTTTTGGATTGAAGCATTTCTGGTATGTATTCCATGAGATATTGCTTTTGAAGCTTGCTTGCGCGTTTTTATGTTTTGATTTGACGATGAGTGCTGAGATTTGCTCCACAGAACTCATTTGATGTTGCATATTACTCAGTGCAATCAGTAGCTTTGCATGAATGTATAATATATCTGAGATCAATGCCTATGTTGTATTGTAAATGCCTGTGAAATTTCATGCATGTGCTGTCCTGCAACTGTTACACATCTGTCATGCATGTTGCTTGATTTATTAAATGCTGTGGTGAAGCTTGATGGTCAAATGCCTTATCATCTGTGTTGTAGATTATAGTTTTAACTATTCCCTCATAATTTTTTCCCAAAAAATGGATGTCATTAAGCTGATGAACAACATGATTAATTAAGGACTATGCTCGCTGTTATGGCAACATTAAGTAAAATTTTTAAAAATCTGAAAAATGAAGTAATTATGTAATAATTATCGGTTTGAAACCTACCAATTTTGAGCTTAATCTAAGCTCATTTGCGTAGCTAGATAATTCTCTTTTCTAGGATGTACAAAAAGGCAAGGTTCAACCCTAATTTCTGGCTTCCCTCATAAAATTTGGTTCATGGTGTTGTGGAGTGTAAAAATTGCTGGAAACTTGCACAGCCGTTCGTTAAGAAGCCTAATTGATCTGAGCTCATTTAAGTAGCTAAATAATTCTCTTTTCTGGGATGTGTAGAAAGGTGTAATGACCCGCCCAAACCGGACCGGTATTACGTAAAAATATAATTTGTTGTAAACATAACATTCAAGAACATGAATTGTAATACCTGCAAATAAGTCTAGAATTTATAAATCATAAATATAAAATATGTTCTGATAGCATATGACAATAAATAAAATAACCATCCCACAGTCTCAAACCGTTTTTCATAACCACATTTATAACACAAGAGGGTAAAAATGAAGTTCAATTTATTATCAATTCACCATATCTAGGTTGGTAAAAGAACCACCAACCACACTTCTATTCTTCCATCCAAAGCTGCTCACCTACGGAGGCAATTCTGCGTCAGTGATAAAACTACTAAGCCGCATAATTAAATGAAACAAGTCAATATAATCCTCATAATCGTTTCAAGAGACTTTTAGTTGTTATGAGCCTGTGTCGAGCTCGTTATATGCTGAGAGGGGTGGCCACCCCCATCCAGCTACCATCACATGCATGTGCACACACATTACGTGGCCCACAGCCTGTAGTTACCGATATTTTCCATTGACTCACCCTCTCGGTATGACAAGTGCATAATGAGCCTACTTGCGTCACTGTGCCCTGTCACCCCTTTCGGTCTAAGGGCAGGTATTCAATCTTTCAGGGGGTGCTGACCTGCCGAATTGAGTCAACCCCAGTTGCGTTCTAGCACATGGTGGTTAGATACTCGACCAAGACTCCCAAATAATAATTTTAAAGGTGCGGCCCCGTGTCAGACTGAGTCTATTCCTTGACCCCGATTGCATTCCAACGCATGGTGACCAAATCCGGGCTTAGGTCAACCAGGGCTGTCAATAAGGGAAAATAAAATATTTCAAATAATTATAAAGACCTGGATAGTTCGTAAGTGAACTTGCAGCTATTACCAACGATCCTAATTTGAACGAGAACATAAAAGTATACATAAGTATAATTTTATTCGAGTAGAAATGCATGCAACTAAATGACTAATATATATATATATATATATATATCACTATTAAAATTCAACAATATTAAATATTAAATTATTCATGTGACATAATTATTTAAATCCTACTGTATATTTTAAATTAATTATCTAAATTATGATTCACACTTAACAAAGGATAAAATACTTATCAACTTATAAAAAAATATTTAATTACTATTATTAGTATATTTTTCTTCGGTTATAATTTTTAATCGCTATCATTATTTATAGCAATTTAATTAATTAAGTTGTTCGATTAAATTATTTAAAATAATTTGTATTATCCTAATTAAAAGATATTACTAATTATTTTAAATTATTCAACTCAATAAAGGTTCGAACTTTATTTATTTTCATTAGGTTATTTAGGTTCAACGTTTGTGATTTTTTTTACCCGATTATAGTTTAATAACCCATTTTCTACCTTACTAACTCATAACTAAAATAATCACTTTATTTACTTAACATTAAATTTAATATGGTACAGGTAAAATCTTTCCAATTTAATTTAATCGTTTGTATTACGCCGATTAATTATCGACCATTTATCATTACCGTATTTTTATTACTCGTGGCAATTTCATACAATAATTAATACAATAATTAATTAGTTTAGTAACTTTACCCATAACCCATTAGAATAATTATTTTTAAAGATTTATTACGAGTTAGTATTATTTTTTAACTCGAGTCGGCATCGAGTCAACCCATATTTACAAAATTTCCATCTTCTTCTTCCCCAATGTCCCTTCTTCCAAACTCCATCTTTGCACCAAAAAAATATATCACGTCCTTCTTCCAACCTTCTGCAACCTTCCCCAGCAACCCAATTGAACAACCATATAAACATCCCAACAAAGCATGAATAACGGAATAAAAACAGCCAAGGTTGAAGCCTAACGTCCATGTTTTACAGAAGCATCCAAGGCGACACCGTCCTGCACCAAAACCAGACCTGTGACATCTTCTTCGTCGACCCAAAACTAGATCACAATTCCACTAACTACTTCCCTTCCCTACCAATCCAATTGGAAGCATAAAGCTCATGCTTTTCAGCGACTATCCGCATCGAACTCCTGTTCTACTCCAAGACGCGACTCCTGGCCAGCAGCCCCGCTGGGACTGCAAGGTGAACTCCGTCTGGCCAGCAGCACCACCGGGAACTCTTCTCTTCTCCCTGCATGACAACCCAACGTCAAGGCCAAGCGCTGTGAGCATACACGGTGTGAGCCTTGGCCGGCGAACTGGTATAGATGTCTGGAATTCCTCCACAGCATTGCCCCCTACAACTCCGCCCACAACCAGCTGTAATTCGGCCACCACTTGAAAACCAGGGACATGGCGAGCCCTCCCTTCGACCCTACAGCAAGAGAGGACGTCGGGGTTGTGAGGGAATTCCTTGCAAACGTTTTTACGGTCACCCATCTTGCCAAAATTTCGGACTACTCGGCCATGGACGGGATTCCAGTTTTAGTTTAGTTCTTGTTGTTTATTGTTGATTTCAGACTTTATGTCTCATGATTATCAAGCTTATTATCAATTAAAAAGATATATGAATGCATAAAAATTAATAAGAGGGAGATAAGAAGGATGCCCAAGCAAGGAAGAAGCACCGGTAAGGAAGAGGAGAACTAGGCAGCTAAGTTGAGGAAGACGCCCCTTGTACCAAAAATGACATCCTCTTTCACAAATATAAAAATGAAAATGATAGCTCGGGTATGTGAAAACACCCCTACACCCGTATTTCATTTAAATGAGTAACCGGGTAAATAATAAAATATATTAATTAACTGGGTAGGATTAACCAGGTAAAGAATATAATATAACCAGGTAACCGGGTAGAGAATAAAATATAATAATCATATATTAATTCTCCAACGTTCGATCCTTCCCCAACCGAGTCGAATATATTTTTATATTATTTTATTTTATTTTTTCACAATCCTTACAAGTCAGAGTTTTTCATTACCGAACCAGTTGGTTCAACCGTTAGTTTGAGTCGAGTCAATTTCATGAACCGCATGTTGAGTTGAGGCCAGCCATGATTTATGAGCAATGAGAGTCAGGTGTACCTAAATATATGATGATAACGTCGAAAAGATGGTAAGAAATGAGTTATAAGAATATATGAAAGTATGCAGTATTTTTCTTTTTATGTATTTGATCGGAGAAATAGTTTTAGGCCGGATAACGCATTAGGAAGCGTTGTAGGGTAGTTGGGTGGGTTATTAGTTATAGAGCATGCCATTTGGATGTTGATCTATTTGTTTTATTTTATGGGAATTTCCCATATTTTTCTATATTTTTTATAGGATTTATTATGAACTAGTTATTAATTGACTCGAGTAGGAATCGAGTCAATACTTATTTACAATTTTGCCATTGGAGTATTTCATCACCTTTCCCGATACTTCCCCACCCAAACCCTATCACCGCCCACTATGTTTTTTGTCGCCGCCGCTACCGAAGCCACATTGCCGCCGATCAATGCCGCCCGGCCTTGCCGTACCGTTGTCGTGCCGCCCCGACCAACCCCGGCCACCGTCTTGCCACCACGATGCCGAAATCACCCCACAAGGTGTGACGCTCCCCTTGTCAATTCACCGCCATCCGGGCTGTGCCTCCGCCTCCGTGACCCCAACAACCATCTCCTTGACCTCCCTGACATTTCCCCCTTACCTCTCGCTGCCATCGAAGCCAGCCTTGGGCCTAATCGAAGCTACCGACCAAACTCAACATTGCCGCTGGCAGTCATCACCACTACGGTCGTCCTTGTCGTCACCACCATTGGGATGAGCTCACCGAGCCAGTGCTAACCCTTACCCTCGATTGCCCCGCCAGACAGTCGCCGAAAAACTGCCGAAAGTTGCCAGAAAACCATATTCACTGATATTCGTCGGAAATCACCTGATCTTCCGCCGAATCCCTCCAATCGAACCCTATCGAACTTCAGACGCCATAGGGTGCCGAATTCGAGCCACGAATCACGCGAGGTATGATTAATTCTAATTTAATTATTTAAAGGTACTAATTATTAAAATTGCATGCCAGGATTGGTGAATTGTGTGTTGTAATTATATATATATAAATGTAGATTTGATTAAGGATAAAATATGAAATTTGTTTGATTGAGTGGTGTTAAAAATGGAAGCTAAGAAACTAATTAGGGTAACTGAGTAATAATCATGATCTAATGCAAACTAGCCTAACTAGACTTGCTAGAATTTACATAGGTTGATGTGACTGTGATTGATGCGTGATGGATGTATGCGTGATATAGGATGTATGACTGCATTATGAGCGGGCGTTAGTATTTAGTTTTGATGTGTAGGTATGGAGTAGGAGCTCACCGCCTAGGCGCGAGGACCCGATTGGAGCTTCTTCCAGGTCCGTTTAGGACTCATTTTCTGTTTTACGCTATTCTGTTGTGTATTTGATTTATCATGTGCAGGACGAGTTAAGTGGTGTTTTATCGAATCCCACTTAACTTGGGCCATTTAGCCAACAATTTTTTTCGGATTAATACCCTCGAGGATGAGATCCCTTGAGTCAGTTTTCGAAATCAAGATCCAGCACAAGTTGCCTTCGGGCCTATTGTATAATCCCAACACAGGCCTATATATGTATAGTTTTTGTGTTTTCGGTGAGAGATGGAATGAGGGTTACTGATGTTCACGCCTTCAGATAGGGCGTGTGCACGGAAGAGCGGGCTCTGGAGCTGGGGAGAACACACTTCATTCCCAAAGGATCCGGACAACTCCATCTTTGAGTTCCTCAAACCCGGAGAAGTGTGGAGGTTTACGATGCTGCAATGCAGCTCATGTCTAGACTTGTGGTTCATAGGGTACTAAAGGCGACTGCCTAAGAGTGTTCAGCCTTTGTGCTCAAGGCCAGGAGTAATATGGAGGGCGTAGAGGGTAGAAAGGAATGAGATTTGATGTGAGAAGCGATAGAGAAATGGCCAAGGAATGAGAATGAGAAGGAAAGGGGACGCTATCGATCTGAGGGTGACGACCGGATGGCGACGGCTCCCATATATGCCCTGATGAGAGTTCTTGAGGAAGTATATAGTTTTCATTCAACAGGAGAGTTTGCTCTCCTATGCCAGATTGATATTAGTTATTTTCCAGGCTAGTAACACTTGCTACTGACGGTTTTTCTATATATATATATATAGGTGAGAAATGCAAGGGATGAAAGCCGTTGGGACTGCGGAGGAGCAGCACGGAACCGTGCACACATGTACCTACCGCGTGTAATGTATATGATGGGTGTGTTAATGCTATGTGAATGATAATTATAATGTGTTTGTTTGGATGAATTGCTTATTATGAAACGAACCGATAATGTGAATGAGTAGGGAGCCTTGGAGTTCAGACTCAGCTTAGATGAAAACAAATGAGATAATGATGGGAAGCCATGGTAGATTGTTGTATTGTATTATTTTGATAAAGTATTTATGTACCCTTGTTGTGGACAGGTTGGCCCTCATTGCACTTTTAAGGGAAACTCTGTCTATTTTTTTTTAGATATATATAAATATCTTCTTTTGGTCTCTCATTTATTGTTTTGTCTTGTTTTTGCTTGTACGTCATGGCATGCATGTAGAACCGTGTTAGAACCCAAATGTTCCCATTCATGCATTTCATGTTTGCATCTCCATCTTAAGACGCCGAGGGCAGATCCGGGTCAGCTTAACCGAACCTAGTAGATTAGCGAACAGTTCGGTTGCCGGTGACATTTTTGGGTCGGTTCACGGGTGAGCCGAAACGGGGTGTTGCAGAACCAGTCCAAAATAAAAATTAGGGTCATATCTTAGACCATTATTAGTAAGCCTACCCAATTTCATACCATTCTCAGTTTATTTAGATAGTTAGAAAATTCGTCCAAGTTAAGCAGTCTTATGAATTCCAGATTTCGACTTAATTAGGGTTTTACTTAATCCCTAATCAACCCTTAAGCTTCTATAATTTGAACTTCAGAAACTTAAGAGTAATTAGGGTATAATTAATAAGCTTAATTATGATGTTTTAGTTTATTCATGCGGCGCTCTGCGCATGTCAGGCAACAACGAACCAAATCATGATTCGAGGTTCTGCCTCATGTTACGTTCCTACTCCTGGGCTTGATTATTTCATTTAATTTTAGGAGTCACAGAGTGAGCTTGCCGTGCTATGTTGAATACCTCTACTCAGCGGGTCTATAGGTTTCCCTATACTTGTTCTTTTTGCTTGGCTCCATGAGCAAGTTTAGTAGAGTTTTTACGATAGGACAGGTTACTAATATTTTATCGGATCTCACTAATGCTAGGTCATTTAGTTGACTTTTCCATAAATTTACTAAAACCTCAAAGATGAGATCCTTTGGTGATTTTTGAAAGTAATATCCTGAAATTTATATTATGAAACCATTGCTAAGCCTTATATGTATAAATATGTAATGTAAAAGCCAGCTTTAGGTTAGGGTTTTACCCTCTTATACTTTTGCCCGATTCGAGCTATTCTCGAGTCGGTTCAAGCGAGCTCGAGCCAAACCAGTTTTCATACCATGAGTATGGGGCCCAGATGGCCTTATAAGCATGTTATGGTGGCTGAGTATGCCTGACATGCAGATAATAGCTTCAATTAGGTTATAGCAGCACAGTAGTTATCACTATATACGCTAGGTATATATGTGATTTTCATGAGTTAGCCAGCATTTGGCCTTTCCAGCAATTAGTATCCATTTAGGATTTTTAGGGTATCTCATTTGCATGCATCATAGAGATTTCAGATCACTAGATTGTGGGCCGAGTTTGATTGAGTCATATGTTTTCACCCGATTGAGTTGAGGATTCGAG
This sequence comes from Piper betle, assembly GCA_033002965.1. Classification (NCBI taxonomy): domain Eukaryota; kingdom Viridiplantae; phylum Streptophyta; class Magnoliopsida; order Piperales; family Piperaceae; genus Piper; species Piper betle. Next base: position 48,567 of record JAURVB010005252.1, read on the forward strand.
GCCCATTTAGCATCCTTACCTCAATTCTTGCCTACAAAGTCACTTTTAGGACTCAAGTAAGTTTTGACTTTATACGGTCTCGATTTGAGCTTTCTATCTATATTTATATTGCATATACCCATAGGTGGGCACCACTAGGTCACAAGTTGTCAGATGTGCATATTGTGCCACATAGTAAGATCTGAACCGTCCACATTAGCCCTAATTTTCTCCTATTGATTTTTCAAAGATTCCCATTGATTTTTAGAGTTTTTCACCCTTACCACTGCCACCACTTCGACTTGTCACTCGCTAGACTCAGGACGTCCCTCGGCCACTAGACTAGCACCCCTATGACCGCCTCGCAGCTAGGTTTCTATTTGTACCTCTTACAACCGCCGGTGTTACCGCAGTCGCCGCCAACGACGGAGTTTTTATAGCCGGTTTCCATCGCCACTGCCACCATTTGAGCCATTTTTCTGGTGTCGGCGAGCCACCTCCGAATGATCCAACAACCCAAATAGGTTGCCGACATTTTGAGACAACCCATGACCACAGTTGTGGCTGCGATTGCTACGTGCAAAGCCGCCACACCTGTGGCAATTCCACCCTCTTTTGGTCATTTTCCAGCCAGCCAGCGGCCGGACTCTGCCAAGCACTGCCGCCACTATGTTCCTTGTCTTCAGGGCCTCTGTTATTCTTGACCAGTGGTGACCATAGTTGTGCCGCCCTCCTTGTCAAACCTATTTGCCTATGTTGCATCTGGATGCCCATGCTCACATCCGCCAACCCAAGTCCTGTTTACCCTTTCGTGTTCGTGGTCAAGCTCGAGCCCATGTCCATGTCCAGCTTCCCGACCTAGCACTGTTGTTTGACTCGACTGGGTTGACTCAGCGTGACTCGGTTAACTTGATCGGGTAGACTCGATTCGGCTCTGTTTAGCTCATTTTAAAAATTCCTACATTAATTTAAATGCACATATTCACATTATTTAGCTTAGATGTTATGAGTGTTTTTATGTGCTATTTATTTATTTATTTATTTATTATTGTTTATTTCTTTTTATTTATATGTTGTCATACATGATGATTGTTTATGTGATTCTTTATTATTATTATTATTGATATATTTACTTATTAATATTAATCTTATTTATGTTTACTAAATTTTATTTATTTATTTACTTGTTCGTTGCATGTATGTTATTATTTATTTGTATTTAATTATGTATTCTATATTGGATAAATATGATATTATTGTTATTCATGATTAATTAATATTAACTAATTTTTTATTTAATTATGTATTTATGGAATGATTGTGTATTTATTATTTATTTATTTAATATATGTTTACTAACATGAGTATATGAGAAATTTACTCGTATTTAGTTGTATATTTATATTGTATAATGACATTATTATTTTATGATTATAGTATTATTTTTGGGTATTTATTATTTATCTTTTTATTCATGAGTGTATTTATTTATGTATTTATTATTTATTTATTTTTTATTATATCTCGATTTGCATGCCGATATTTAGTTGTATGTTTATTTAATATTATCTTCTTCATTATGTTATATTGATAAACCAAGCACACACCATGAGCATGCATCATACAGAGATGTTAGTAATTTACTTAGCAGTGGGTTTTGATATAGGTTTCAAAATCCGAGCTCGCCGTAGATGTGTCGATGCTCTTGGAGCTAGGACCACATATATGTAGGACTTTCCCTTTACTTGATCTCCGTTTGACTCCCTCTGTGTCAAGTTTAAACATGATTTAGACATGTGACAGCATCGGCGGTGTTTTATTGGATCCCTTTGATGTCAAGTTATTTAGTCATGTTTTCTACACATGTTTAATAAAACTTAAAGGTTGAGACCCCTTGATGGTTTTCGAAAGATAAGATCAAGAAACTGAGTATTAAATCCTTTCCCAAGCCTATACGTATAAATATGAGGTTTTTGGTTTTTACGACTAAGAGTGTGTATGGGATGTATGGACCGTACTAGTACTCCTTCAAACCCTTAGGTAGTGCAGAGTATGTGAATACTACGTAAATACAGTACATTTCTATAATAGGTGAGGTTCCTTTGCATTGGCTAGCCTAGCTGTATGGATCAGACAACTCAGTGACGATGGTGGCGAGGGCCCAGTGTTATATTGTCTATTTTAGACTATGTATTTTTATCAATGACTATATGACGGGCATCTGCCCTAACTATGTGAACCTTATATGATACAGATGTATGCCATGATGGCTGTGCTAGCATGTTTTATTTTTATATCATTATATTTTACTAAGGAGATATAATACTTTGGGGTAAGGCTAACCATCATCAGCAAGGTATATAAGCCCAAGAGTCTTGGAACATAACGAGGAGCTAAGTCAAGTAAACGAAACGTATTTGCCTATAGCTATTTGTGTGTTAAAGTAACGTGGGTGGAGGAGCTTACAGTTTACACCACTAGAAAACCCACGTGAAGTCTAGGTATTAGGGTTTGATGCCCTGATGCTTGATGATGTTGTGTAATTCTCTAATGCTTAAATTATTGCTCGCATAGGGTATGTAAAACAGGTAACCATGACCTTGTTTAAATACTCGCATCATCTTCATGTAACTAATAAGAAGACCTAAGCCAATTACTTAAACTAAGTAGTACAAATATAATATACGCAACAACATGCAACCTCGAAAATGTAACAGAGTGCGCTTCTTTTACAATTGGAAGTGATCATCACATTTTTAAAGTCACCGCTCATAGTTGTATGGGAAGTTCTACCTCTGTACAACTAGGGGTGTTTATATATAATTCATTTAAGTCTAAGATTTGTCTTTGTAGTACGAACTCTGTACGCATTCTATGAAAATTATGTTTGGTGTCCATCTTAAGCTTCCATTGAGGGTTGAAATCCGCTTCCGTAAAATCTGTATGCGATAGCCCAACAAGTAGTTTATAAATTATAATATCACAATTCGGTCTATCCCTTTGGGCCGAATTAAGGTGTTACATGTAAGATTTTTTTCATAATAAGTGTGTATCCAGATGAAAAGACCGTGCTAGTACTCCTCCTACCAAGAGTACTATGGTTATATAGGGTACTACGAATGCAAAACATTTTCAGAAATTATGACACTAACAACCAGTTCCTTTCCATCTGAGTACCATGATAGGTAAAATATCGAGGAATTTATAAGTATATGACTATGTGTATAATTTAAAAACTACCGGGTGATCAGCTCATGATTATTGAGAGAACCTCTGTCAGGCCAGGCAAGGCTAAGGCAAGAGAAAGGCAAGCAAGCAGTAGTAAGGCTAAGGCTAGAGCACAGCTAGGCAAAGCAAGCATGTGTAGAGCAGGGTTTTGCTAGAGGCGTCCTCACCTCAAACAAAACACGCGAAACACATGCGTATGGCATATGATACGAAAACACATTTTTAGCTTATTGTGCCTCTTCTTGTATGACATGCAAGTTATTCTTAGAGGTTTTAAGTTTTTCTGTTGCTGTTAAGACATCTATATAACAATTTGATTATTTTCCAAGTTTCCTATAGACTCAATAATGATTATTGACATTTTTCTATTATAAATACGTAGCTTTGTGATCATGGTGTTAGCAGGTGTGGGTGAACAGATAGAATAGCTCAAGAGGGAGGCGGAGGCTTTTAGATGCTCCTTATGTGGTTAATAATGCTTATGCTATATTTTGTGCTCATGTTATGTACTTCATGTCTGTAACACCCCGTTTCGGCTCACCCGTGAACCGATCCGGAAATGTCACCGGTGACCGAACCGTTCGCTAATCTACTGGGTTTGGTTAAGCCGACCCAGGTCTGCCCTCGATGTCTCAAGATGGAGATGCAAACATGAAATGCATGGATGGGATGTGTGGGTTCTAACGTAATCCTACATGCATGCCATGACGTGCAAGCAAAGACAAGACAAAATAATAAATGAGAAACCAAAAGAAAATATATACTATTTTATGAAAATACGGTAACACATAATAATCTACCATGACATTCAACTATTATCTCATTCATTTTTACCTGAGCCGAGTCTGAACTCCAAGGCTCCCTACTCATTCATATTTATCAGTTCGTTTCGTAACAAGTAATTCACTCAAGCAAACACATCAAAATTATCATTTACATAGCAATAACACACTGTCATTAAAGATTACACGTGGCAGGTACATGTGTGCACGGTTCCGTGCTGCTCCTCCGCAGTCCCGACAGCTTTCATCGCTCGCATTCCTCACCTACATACTATAGAAAAACCGTCAGTAACAAGTGTTACCGGCCCGGAAAATAACTAATATCAATCTGGCACAGGAGAGCAAACTCTCCTGTTGAATCAAAACCATATACTTCCTCAAGAACTCTCATCAGGGCACATGCAGGAGCCATTGCCCTCGGGTCGACAGCATCCCCCTACCTTTCACATTCTCATGCCTCGGCCATTTCTCTATCACTTCTCGCATCAAATCTCATTCCCTTCCTCCCTCTGCACCTTCCATAGTACTCCTGGCCTTGAGCACGAAGGCCGAGTACTCTCAAGTAGTCGCCTTCAGTACCCTTTGAAACCACAAGTCTAGACATGCGTTGCAATGCGGTACCCGTGAACCTCCACACTTCTCCGGGTTTGAGGAACTCAAAGGTGGAGTTGTCAGGATCCCTCGGGAATGAAACGGCCCGCACACCATTCCATGCATTTCATGTTTGCATCTCCATCTTGAGACACCAAGGGCAGATCCAGGTCGCTTAATCGAACCCAGTAGATTAGCGAACGGTTCGGTCGCCAATGTCATTTTCAGGTCGGTTCACGGGTGAGCCGAAACGGGGTGTTACAATAGTGGTATTAGAGCTAACCCTTGGTTGATTAAGATGGTAGATGCGTTACAGGTTACATGTGTGCCGAAGCTGCTCCAAGCTGTTCCGACAGGTATTTTTCTGTTTTAATGTTTTTGATTGTATATTTCCTTACAAATCGGTAGTGTGACAGGCGAGTAGATTAGAGCAGGAACTACTAGCAGGATGGTGACACAGACCCGCCGGACGCAGATCAGGACCCCATTGCCTCCAGTAGCCATACAGGATAGTCCTAGCCTTGTTCACAGTGACGCCGCCTCCAGTCAACCTAGGACTACCATGCCACCAGTAGAGGTCAGTGTGCCAGGAAGTAGTCGACAGGAGAGAGACACAGCGATCACCAGGTTGGCGGAAGCTCAGATACAAATGCTGCAAAGTCAGGAAGAATTTAGGAGACAAATGTAGCGAGATCAGGAGGAATTCAGGAGAGAGCTCAGACAGATAGCTCTTTCTGTGGCCAGAACTGAGAAGAGACCAGCAGTGGGTGAAGAGGCACCGAGAGAGCCAGCAGTTTCCACAGACCCCATGCTGCTGCCTCCTCCTCCACCACTGCAGCAGAGGACTACTCCAACAACAGCCCCCTTATTTGCCCCACTTCAGGCGGGGATGAGACCAGACATCAGTGGAACCACAGCAGTAGGTAGCGGACAGACTGCAGGCAGAAGTGGAGCTGCAAGATTTGACGGTGTACCAGCAAGTACGGGACCACAATTTCCTCGATATGAGCAAGGAGCAGGATCAAACAGATCAGTGGATACGAGGAAATTAGGACTGTGGCAGTACGAGAAGTTCGTGAAGAATGGTGGACGACCTTTCTTTGGAAAGTTGGACGCGGAAGAGGCATTCTTGTGGATATCGTCAACCATAGGTGTGTTTGACACTATGGCATGCCCGATGGAGCACCGAGTGCGCATCATCACAGGAACATTCCAGGACGAAGCCAGGATATGTTGGAGTTTGGTCCAGAATTCTATATTTGCCCATCGTCATCCCCAGGACATCACATGGGAGGAATTTAGGGCAAAATTTGATGGAAAGTATTTCCCACCAAACGTCAGGAAGAGAAAGGAACGAGAATTTTAGACGCTGAGGCAGGGACCCATGACGGTGGTACAATACGAGACTAGGTGTAGAGCTCTAGAGAGATTTGCACCAAACTTGGTGTCCACTGAAGAAAGAAGGATAGAGAGTTTTTACGAAGGCCTCCATCACGAGATCAGGATAGCCTATTTGGGTAGGAAGTTTGCTACTTTCGGTGATGTTGTGAGAGCTGCAAGCGAGGCAGAACTAGTTATAGCGGCTAGACCTCACCAAGATGTTGACCAGAGGCAACAACATTCGAGACCGTATCAGTCAGAGCAGGGAGAACAGCAGAGACATCGGTCAGATGCACCAGTTGCCATGAGGGCTATGGATGCCCAAGTTCAGGGCTACAGAGCACCCTTCTGTCAGAATTACTGATGTCGTCATGGAGGTGAGTGCAGAGTGGACCCAGACATATGCTATAGTTGCGGTCAACCAGGGCATAGAGTCGCAACTTGTCCAACTGGCCAAACCCAACAGGTGACGCTCCCAGCACCACCGCAGAGACTTGCGCTCCCAGCCCCCAGCAACAACCACAACAGAGAGGCACCAACAGCCACTGAGGCAGCAATAGAGAGACTTGTAGCTATCCTGACAGGACAAGAACAGGAAGCCTTGGATCAGAGAGGAATGCAAACAACACCACCACCAGGACCATCCATTTCGGTACCACCATGGACAGTTGGGATGGACACAGCCACGATTGCTGAAGCATTGGAAGATGTGACAAATGTGACAGGTACGCAGGCATCTCACTTCAAATTTCACATTTAGTAGATAGCTACCAGAGTGAAACCTCCTTAATCTAAAATTTCAAGGATGAAATTTTTATAAGGAGGGAAGGTTGTAAAACCCGTGACTCGAGTCAAGGTTTTACGTTACCGAACCCGTTGGTTTGAGTCGAGTCAGTTTCATGAACCGCGTACGGAGCCGAGGCCAGCCGTGAGTTATGAGCGATGAGAGTCAGGTGTACCTGAATATATGATGATAACGTTGAGAAGATGGTGAGAAATGAGTTATCAAAATATATGAAAGTATGCAGTATTTTTTTCTTTTTATATGTTTGATCGAAGAAATAGTTTTATGCCGAATAACGCGTTAGGACGAGTTGGATTATATTCAGGTGGTTTATTAGTTATAGAGCATGTCAATTGGATGTTGTTGTGTTTGTTTTATTTTATGGAATTTTTTCATATTTTTATAGATTTTTTTAGAATTTATTACGAACTAGTTATTTTTTGACTCGAGTAGGAATCGAGTCAATACTTAATTACGAAACTGCCATTGAGGGTATTTTTCTCCCTCTCGACCTTCCTCACCCCAAACCCTTGCCGCCACCACTGCCGCGTGCTGCCACCGCCGCCGTCGAAGCCGTGCTACCGCCAATCGACGCAGCCCCGCCTTGCCGTGCCATCGCCGTGCCGCCATGACCAACCCCGGCCAACGATCGCCTACTAGTGCGCCGCCGCGACTACATGAAGCCGCCTCGGCCGTCGCCACTCTGAGCCTGATTCCGCCACCGTCTGGGCCGCGCCGTCGCCACTGTGACCCCGACGACCACCCCCTCGCCGTTGCCGACATTTCCCCCACCATCCCGAGCGCCATCGAGGCCGGTCGTAGCCCCGATCGGAGCACACCGCCTCTGTCGCCGCCTGTTTTCAACGCCGCCGCTGATGGCCATCGCCGCCCCAGCTTCTTTGTTTGACACCACTATTGGACCAAGCTCGTCGAGCTGGTGCTGATAGACCCCCTGATTGCCCCGTCCCGAATCATTGCCAGAAAACCGCCGTCACTCGCCGGAAAACCGCCGAAACCGCCAAAAAATTGGATTCGTGGGAAATTCACCGGATAATCCGCTGAACACACCTGGTCCAATCTGATCAGACTTCGGATGCCACTAGGTGCCGAATTCGAGTTTCGAGCCACGAAACGGAAACCCTAGCCGTCGTCGATTTTCGACGACGCGAGGTATAATTTATTTTAGTTTAATTATTTAAAAATATTGATTATTAGAATTGCATGCCAAGATTTGTGTGTGTGTTATAAATATATATTTAAATATAGATTTGATTAAAAAAAATATGAAATTTGTTTGATTGAGTGGTGTTAAAAATGGAGGCTAAGAAACTAATTAGGGTAACTAGGTAATGATCATGATCTAATGCAAACTAGCTTAAGTAGACTTGATAGAATTGATATAGGTTGATGTGTGTTGATTGATGTGTGATTGTGTTGATTGTGTGTGCATGCTATAGGATGTGTGATTCATCATGCGGGCGTTAGTTTTTAGCTTGATTGTGTAGGTACGGTGTAGGAGCTCGCCGCCTAGGCGCGTGGACCCGTTTGGAGCTTCTACCAGGTCCGTTTAGGACTCGTTCTCTGATTTACGCTATTCTATTGTGTATTTGATTTATCATGTGCAGGACGAGTTAAGTGGCATTTTATCGGACCCTACTTACCTCGGGCCATTTAGCCAACAATTTTTCGGATTAATAACCCTCGAGGATGAGATCCCTCGAGTTTATTTTTGAACTTCAGATCCAGCTCACGTTGCCTTCGGGCCTATTGTATAAATCTCAACCCAGACCTTTATATATGTATAGTTTTCGTATTTTCAGTGAGAGATTGAATGAGGGAAATCTGACTACCGTGCTCCGCGAGCGGGCACGTGTGTGTCGATAGTGGGCTCTGGAATGGTGTGCGGGCCGTTTCATTCCCGAGGGATCCTGACAACTCCACCTTTGAGTTCCTCAAACCCGGAGAAGTGTGGAGGTTCACGGGTAATGCATTGCAGCGCATGTCTAGACTTGTGGTTTCAAAGGGTACTGAAGGCGACTGCCTGAGAGTACTCGGCCTCTGTGCTCAAGGCCAGGAGTAATACGGAAGGTGCAGAGGGTGGAAAGGAATGAGATTTGATGCGAGAAGCGATAGAGAAATGGCCGAGGTATGAGAATGTTAAAGGTGGGGGATGCTGTCGACCCGAGGGCAACGGCTCCTGTATGTGCCCTGATGAGAGTTCTTGAGGAAGTATATGGTTTTCATTCAACAGAAGAGTTTCCTCTCCTGTGCCAGATTGATATTAGTTATTTTTCGGGCCGGTAACACTCGTTACTGACGGTTTTTCTATATATATGTAGGTGAGAAATGCGAGGGATGAAAGCTGTCAGGACTGCGGAGGAGCAGCACGGAACAACGCACACATGTACCTGCCACGTGTAATCTATAACGATGGTGTGTTATTGCTACGTGAATGATGATTTTGATGTGTTTGCTTGAGTGAATTACTTGATATGAAATGAATGGATAAATGTGAATGAGTAGTGAGTTTGGAGTTCAGGCTCGGTTCAATTGAAACGAAAGAGATAATGATGAACACTACGGTAGATTATCATGTTTTATCGTATTTTGATAAAATATTTATATACCCTTGTTGTGGATAATTTTTAATTAAAATTTTCTTGTCGTTGTATGGTTTTATTTTGCTTGCACATCATAGCATGCATGTAGGACTACGTTAGAACCCACGCGCCCCATCCATGCATTTCATGTTTGCATCTCCATCTTGAGACACCGAGGGCAGATCCGGGTCGGCTTAACCGAACCCAGTAGATTAGCGAACGGTTCGGTCACCGGTGACATTTTCGGGTCGGTTCACGGTGAGCCGAAACGGGGTGTTACAATGTCCCTTGGACACATGTAACTGAATCATGTCATGTATAATTGCCATAACAAGGAACATAAATTACATGTGTCCGATTTGGCTCAGTAGGCTTATTCCATTGTATTTTATAATTATGTGCATTAGAAGATGACGTTAGTAATGACCATAAGTTAAGTATTGTGCATATATATATATTTGAATATCAGTTGAATTTATCTTAGTTTCTAATATTAACTTATTTACTTCATCTTTTAAATAATTTATTTGTCTTAATTTTTTTTCTGTTTATTTTTCATTATTGAAATAAATGATTGTCTTTTTGGAAATTCTAATTTAAATGTTATATCTTTTCCTTGTAGATGAGTATGAATTCCTACATCATCTACAAAGAACGGTTCTATTAAAGCTGTAAAAGGATTTCCAAGGATTACTTCGGATCCTGTGTTCTTTACTAAAATGAATGTTAAATAAATACAAACATCTGATATACAAACTTCAGTATTAGGAAGTTTATATTTTACATGCACTCTTTCTTCATTGGCTGCAGAAAGAGTTTGAGTTGTCTTTTGGTAATATTTGGTAGGAATTAATCCTTCTTGTATGATATTCCTATCAGCTCCTGTATCAACCAGAGCTAATGTTTCTAAGTTAAATTATTTATTAATAATAATTTTTATTTTTAGAATATATTTTCTTGTAATTGTTTGTTCTATTACATTTAAATAATTTTCTTCTTGAATTTCTTCTTTTTTATTAGAACTTTCCCCTATATGAAAGTTTTTTAATTCATCAAATAATTTAATTTCTTCTTCTTCTTCTTGAGAATCAATGTTTTCTTTTAATTCACTATTTAATTCTAAAATTTCTATCCTTCTTTTTAAAGATGATACTTCAGTTTTTAGATTATTGATTTATTTTATTAAATCATTAGTTGTTATAGGCTTTTCTTTTTCATTCTACCTAAAACTTCTGTCATAGTATAAGAGGGATTTAATATTGCTTCTGTTTCAGGTTTAAATTTAGATTTATCTTTATTTTTAGATTCTATAATTTTCTCAATAAATTTTCTTTGATCTTCTTTGTTGGGAATAGAATCTATCATATCCAAAAGTAATTCTTCTTGAGCTGTGATTACATTAATTTGTAAGTTATTTAGATCTTTGATCATATTTTATTCTTCACACTCACAATTACTTGTACTAGATGAAGAACTTTCATATTCTGTATTTGTATTTACTTCTAAAGCTTCATATTCAGAAGTATCATTATCTGAAAAATCTTCTGATTCATCTATTAAATTTAAAAGTTGTTCTTTTTCTTCATCCGAGATTTTTAATTCTCTTATTTTTTCTTTAATCTACATTGATTACGTGTATGCCCTGTTTGTCCACAATCCCAACAAACTACAGGCTTAGAGGATTTTTGAGATTTATATGGTTTTCTTGGTTTAGAACTTTTAGAGTTATTTTTCATTGGTTTACCTTCATTGTGTTTTTTCTTTCTATAAGGAATATAAGGTTTTCTAGGTTTTCTCTTTGTAGATTTAGAACCAGATTTAGTAACTTTTGTAGGGTAATTAGGGAGTAAATTTGTACCAAATTGGCTACAAAATTCCCCCATTTCCTTCTTACCTAAAAGTCTTTGTTTCTTTAATTGACTTTTTATTTTTAGATCATTACACAGACTTAATCCTTCATTAATAACTTGTCCTACTAATTGTCCAAAAGTGTATTGATCATATGGAATTATTCCATTATGTAAGTTTCTAAGTCTACTTCTAACCTTTTCTGCAAATAGAGTAGGTAATCCTGAAATAAATCTTTCTTTCCAAACATCTAAACTAGAATCTTCTCGTTGATATAATAAAGTTTGAAATGTATCTTTATACCATCTAAAATGTGTTAAATTAGGACATCTTAAATTTAAGATTAATTCTTTAATTCTTTCTTTTAAACTAGTTAATTCTCCAATAAAATGTCTTAATATAGTTTGAATTAAAGTATAAACAGAATCTTCTATAGGTTGATTCGTACTTGGTTCTACTTTTATAGCATTTAAAATATCTAATTTTTGTGCTGTAGTCAAATTATTATCCCACCAACCTTTTAACTGTCCAGAGAAACCTGCTATTATCATTTCAGCTATTTGTCTGTCTGAATTATTATTAGTTCTACATATAGTAGCATACATTAACATGTTGTGTAATAATGTAAGAATTTGATATTCTGAAAATCCATCTAAATTCCATTCATAGATAGATTTACCATTATAACTTAAAACTGATTGATTACTTTCTTCGAATAGCACCGTAGCAGGAGTTGGTCTTTGATAATAATTTCTTGTAAAGGGTAAAGGTTGTACCATAGGTTTCACTACATTTATTTGATCAGTAAATTGATTTCTCAAATCATCTTCATTATATGTAACTGTTTTTATAGAATCTTTAATATTTAAGTTTCCTAATTTATCCGTTAATTTTTCTAAAAATTCATTAGTTAAAGGCGGTCTTGTATTAAATTTTTTAGTCATAATTGGAGGTTTTATTAAAGCCAGTTGAAGTAAAATAGTACTAGATGATTCTTCTATTTTACTTTTATCTTTAGATCTGGGTAACCATGTTTCTTCTATATTAGATAACTGGGAAGCTATGGTTTGTAAATGCATATGTGTATAATTATTTTGTTTAATTAATATACTCATATCTTCAGATTTATTATCTGTTTTTACAAAGCTTAATGCTTCTATTGAGCCGTACTTAATATTTCCTACAGGAGGATGTTTACTATAAATAATTTTTCCTTCTTGATCCCAAGAACGTGTTTCTTTATGTACTAATATTTTAGGAGTTACTAATTCCTTAAACCATTTTGTAAAAGGGATTTCATAACCAAGGTTTGTTAAATCTATGTAATATTGGTCTTTATATTCTTCTAATTGGGTTTTATTAAATGTACTAAAATACCAATCTCTAAAATTTTTATTTTTAGGAGTCATAAATTCTTTTGAGCATTTTTCTCTGTCTGGAATATATCTTATCATATTAATTTTGAATTCCATATCTGATAAAGTTGGCTCATCCATATATAACGCATGAGGTATATTATGTTCTGACATAAGGATTCCAGCTACATTAGAACTAGAAGGTTTATCATGTTCTGATATAAATCTTGTAGAAGTACTATTTCTTCCGAAGATTATATTAACATCACCATTAGTTTCTTCTATAATGGCTTCTGCAGATCTTTTCTCTACTTTGGGAGGAACTACTTGTTCTAATTTCCAAACTTCTGGAAGAACTATATCTATCCACTTAATAATTTTAGGAATCTCTATATTAGCTTTAGTTGTATCTATTTGGAATAATGTTGTATTTCCTTTTCTAGATGCTAATTTAGCATTAGGATTAATTGTTGTCATCGCCTTAAAACATATTCTATATAACACACATATGTTTTGGGATCCTTCTTTCATATCATAACCTTGTGTTTTCATGTTCAAACACAAAGCATCTTTAAGATGAGGATCACTTAAGGATAATGAAAAATTTGGATAACAATTAAAATATACAGGTCCAGTTCCTAAACTGGATTCTATTATTCCTAATAGAGAATCTTTAAATTTATTATGTCTGTTATCTCTAAGACATAATAATATTGACGTATTTAAACCATCTCTTGTTAATGGTTTAACAGCTATTTGTACTAATCCTAAATGAATATAATTATATTCATTTCTTAATTCTTCTAATATCTTGTTACTTAATAAGGATAAGTTGTCTGTAAAGTTTTGTAAACTTATACTTTCTTCATATGTTTTAATAAGATATGCCTGTTTAAATTCTAATAAGCCTTTATTATATATTTTATTAGGTTTTACTTTAGGAATACTCCACTTATTTAATCTTTGTTCTATATTATTATACACTAGTTGTTCAGTTATTTTAGAACTTTCTAAGTCTTTAGATCTCCTTACTAGTTGTTGTAAAAAAGCCATTGTTTTTCTTAAATTCTTTTCCTACACCAGGAATTTCCTAGCAGAACACCTCAAATCTGCGACTTCGCCTACCTCGGCATTGCGTCGACTTACCAAGAGGTACTGCGTCACCTAGCCTAGGTCAAGTCT
>JAURVB010005253.1:0-13039 GCA_033002965.1 Piper betle
GTTCTTAGAGTAATTTTTTCGACCCATCCATTTTCCCGCCTTCTCGCGGAATAAATTATTTTCAAACACGGTGGATTTCTGAGCGGCGACGGGGAACCGCACGTGCGAAGTGCTAAGTGCGCCTAGAGCGCCAAAGCGCGTGTAAGGATCGCGCGCGCGTGTGCGTTTGGTAGTAAATGTGAATGGGAGACGAGAGAATTGGATAATGAACACATAAGAGAAGTGAGGAAGGTATATTATAAGTAAAAGGGGAGTTTCCTGTACTTACGATGCGGGACTAAATTGTTAGGAAAAGGAGATAGTTTGAAGGGGGAAGAGCGAAATAAGTAAATTATAAGACACAATGCCGTCGGGTGCGATCATACCAGCACTAATGCACCGGATCCCATCAGAACTCCGAAGTTAAGCGTGCTTGGGCGAGAGTAGTACTGGGATGGGTGACCTCTTGGGAAGTCCTCGTGTTGCACCCCTTTTTTTTTCCATTTTATGTAACACGGAACATATTTTTTGCCATTATCGTTCTTAGAGTAATTTTTTCGACCCATCCATTTTCCCGCCTTTTCGCGGAATAAATTATTTTCAAACACGGTGGATTTCTGAGCGGCGACGGGGAACCGCACGTGCGAAGTGCTAAGTGCGCCTAGAGCGCCAAAGCGCGTGTAAGGATCGCGCGCGCGTGTGCGTTTGGTAGTAAATGTGAATGGGAGACGAGAGAATTGGATAATGAACACATAAGAGAAGTGAGGAAGGTATATTATAAGTAAAAGGGGAGTTTCCTGTACTTACGATGCGGGACTAAATTGTTAGGAAAAGGAGATAGTTTGAAGGGGGAAGAGCGAAATAAGTAAATTATAAGACACAATGCCGTCGGGTGCGATCATACCAGCACTAATGCACCGGATCCCATCAGAACTCCGAAGTTAAGCGTGCTTGGGCGAGAGTAGTACTGGGATAGGTGACCTCTTGGGAAGTCCTCGTGTTCCACACCTTTTTTTTCCATTTCACGTAACGCGGAACATATTTTTGTCATTATCGTTTTTTGAGTAATTTGTTTCGACCCATCCATTTTCCCGCCTTTTCGTGTAATAAATTATTTTCAAACACGGCGGGTTTCCGAGCTGCGACGGGGAACCGCACGTGCGATGTGCCAATTCGCTTTGAGCGCCAAAGCTGTTTGTATGGATCGCGCGCGCATGTGCGTTTGGTAGCAGATCTGAATGGGAGACGAGAAAATTGGATAATGAACACATAAGAGAAGTGAGGAAGTTATATTATAAATAAAAGGGGAGTTTCCTGTACATACGATGCACTAATGCACAGGATCCCATCAGAACTTCGAAGTTAAGCGTGCTTGGGCGAGAGTAGTACTTGGATTGGTGACCTCTTGGGAAGTCCTCGTGTTGCACCTTTTTTTTTTCATTTTATGTAACACGGAACATATTTTTTGTCATTATCGTTTCTAAAGTAATTTGTTTCGACCCATCTCATTTACCCGCCTTTTCATGAAATAAATTATTTTCAAACACGGCGGGTTTCTGAGCTGCGACGGTGAACCGCACGTGCGATGTGCCAAATGCGCTTAGAGCGCCAAAGCGTTTATATGGATCACGTGCGCGTGTGCGTTTGGTAGCAGATCTGAATGGGAGACGAGAAAATTAGATAATGAACACATAAGAGAATTGACGAAGGTATACTATAAATTATTTTTTTCGACCCATCCATTTTCCCGCCTTTTCATGAAACAAATTATTTTCAAACACGGTGGATTTCTGAGCTGCGACGGGGTACCGCACGTGCGAAGTGCCAAGTGCGCCTAGAGCGCCAAAGCGTTTGAAGGGATCGCGTGCGCGTGTGCGTTTGGTAGCAAATCTGAATGGGAAACGAGAAAATTAGATAATGAACACATAAGAGAGGTGAGGAAGGTATATTTTAAGTAAAAGGGGAGTTTCCTGCACTTACGATGCAGGACTAAGTTGTTAAGAAAAGGGGATAGTTTGAAGGGGGAAGAGCGAAATAAGTAAATTATAAGACATAATGCTGCCGTGTGCGATCTTGCTAGCTCTATTGCACCGGATCCCATCAGAACTCCGAAGTTAAGCGTGCTTGGGCGAGAGTAGTACTGGGATAGGTGACCTCTTGGGAAGTCCTCGTGATGCACCCCTTTTTTTTCATTTTACGTAACACGGAACATATTTTTTGTGATTATCGTTTTGAGAGTAATTTGTTTCGTGAAATAAATTATTTTCAAACAAGGTGGGTTTCTGAGCGGCGACGGGGAACCGCACGTGCGAAATAAGTAAATTATCAGGAACAATGCCGCCGGGTGCGATCATACCAGCACTAATGCACAGGATCCCATCAGAACTTTGAAGTTAAGCGTTCTTGGGCGAGAGTAGTACTTGCATGGGTGACCTCTTGGGAAGTCCTCGTGTTGCACCCCTTTTTTTTTCATTTTATGTAACACGGAACATATTTTTTGTCATTATCATTTGTAGAGTGATTTTCTTCGACCCATCCATTTTCCCGCCTTTTTGTGAAAAAAATTATTTTCAAACACGGTGGATATATGAGCGACGACGGGGAACCGCACGTGCGAAGTGGTAAGTGCGC
The DNA here is from genome assembly GCA_033002965.1 of Piper betle. Lineage (NCBI taxonomy): Eukaryota > Viridiplantae > Streptophyta > Magnoliopsida > Piperales > Piperaceae > Piper > Piper betle. Next base: position 2,611 of record JAURVB010005253.1, read on the forward strand.
CTAGATCGCGAAAGCGTTTGTAGGGATCGCGCGAACGTGTGCGTTTGGTTGCAAATCTGAATGGGAGACGAGAAAATTAGATAATGAACACATAAGAGAATTGAGGAAGGTATACTATAAATTATTTTTTCGACCCATCCATTTTCCCGCCTTTTCGTGAAATAAATTATTTTCAAACACGGTGGGTTTCTGAGCTGCGACGGGGAACCGCACGTGCGAAGTGCCAAATGCGCCTAGTGCGCCAAAGCATTTGCATGGATCTGCACGTGCGTGTGCGTTTGGTAGCAGATCTGAATGGGAGAGGAGAAAATTGGATAATGATCACATAAGAGAAGTGAGGAAGGTATATTATAAATAAAAGGCGAGTTTCCTGTACATACGATGCAGGACTAAGTTGTTAGGAAAAGGAGATAGTTTGAAGGGGGAAGAGCGAAATAAGTAAATTATAAGACACAATGCCGCCGGGTGCGATCATACCAGCACTAATGCACAGGATCCCATCAGAACTTCGAAGTTATGCGTGCTTGGGTGAGAGTAGTACTTGGATGGGTGACCTCTTGGGAAGTCCTCGTGTTGCACCCCTTTTTTGTTTCATTTTATGTAAGACGGAACATATTTTTTGTCATTATCATTTGTTGAGTAATTTTTTTCGAACCATCCATTTTCCCCCCTTTTCGTGAAATAAATTATTTTCAAACACGGTGGATTTATGAGCGGCAACGGGGAACCGCACGTGCGAAGTGCTAAGTGTGCCTAGAGCGCCAAAGCGTTTGTATGGATCGCACGCGTGTGTGTGTTTGGTAGCAAATCTGAATGGGACACGAGAAAATTAGATAATGAACAGATAAGAGAATTGAGGAAGGTATATTATAAATAAAAGGGGAGTTTCCTCCACTTAGGATGCGGGACTAAGTTGTTAGGAAAAGGAGATAGTTTTAAGCGGGAAGAGCGAAATAAGTAAATTATAAGACACAATGCCGCCGGGTGCGATCATACCAGCTCTATTGCACCGGATCCCATCAGAACTTCGAAGTTAAGCATGCTTGGGCGAGAGTAGTACTTGGATGGGTGACATCTTGGGAAGTCCTCGTGTTGCACCCCTATTATTTTTTTCATTTTATATAACACGGAACATATTTTTTGTCATTAACATTTGTAGAGTATTTTATTTCTACCCATCCATTTTCCCGCCTTTTCGTGAAATAAATTATTTTCAAACACGGTGGATTTCTTAGTTGCGACGGGGTAGCGCACGTGCGAAGTGCCAAGTGCGCCTAGAGCGCCAAAGCGTTTGTATGGATCGCGCGCGCGTGTGCGTTTGTTAGCAAATCTGAATGGGAGACGAGAAAACTGGATAATGAACACGTAATAGAAGTGAGGAAGGTATATTATAAATAAAAGGGGAGTTTCTTGTACATACGATGCAGGACTAAGTTGTTACGAAAAGGAGATAGTTTGAAGGGGGAAGAGCGAAATAAGCAAATTATAAGACACAATGCCTCCTGGTGCGCTCATACCAGCACTTATGCACAGGATCCCATCAGAACTCCGAAGTTAAGCGTGCTAGGGCGGGAGTAGTACTTGGATGGGTGACCTCTTAGGAAGTCCTCGTGTTGCACCCCTTTTTTTTTTATTTTATGTCACACAGAACATATTTTTTGTCATTATCGTTTTTAGAGTAATTTTTTCGACCCATCCAATTTTCCCGCCTTTTCCTGAAATAAGTTATTTTCAAACACGGTCGGTTTCTGAGCTGCGACGGGGAACCGCACGTGCGATGTGCCAAATGCGCCTAGAGCGCCAAAGCGTTTGTATGGATCGCGCGAGCGTGTGCGTTTGGTAGCAGATCTGAATGGTAGACGAGAAAATTGGATAATGAACACATAAGAGAAGTGAGGAAGGTATATTATAAATAAAAGGCGAGTTTCCTGTACATACGATGCAGGACTAAGTTGTTTGGAAAAGGAGATAGTTTGAAGGGGGAAGAGCGAAATAAGTAAATTATAAGACACAATGCCGCCGGGTGCGATCATACCAGCACTAATGCACAGGATCCCATCAGAACTTTGAAGTTAAGCGTCCTTGGGCGAGAGTAGTACTTGGATGGGTGACCTCTAGGGAAGTCCTCGTGTTGGACCCCTTTTTTTCATTTTATGTAACACGGAACATATTTTTTGTCATTATCATTTGTAGAGTTATTTTTTTCGACCCATCCATTTTCCCGCCTTTTCGTGAAATAAATTATTTTCAAACACGGTGGATTTCTGAGCGGCGACGGGGAACCGCACGTGCGAAGTGCTAAGTGCGCCTAGAGCGCCAAAGCGTTTGTATGGATCGCGCGCGCGTGTGCGTTTGGTAGCAAATCTGAATGGGAGACGAGAAAATTGGATAATGAACACATAAGAGAAGTGAGGAAGGTATATTATAAATAAATGGCGAGTTTCCTGTACATACGATGCAGGACTAAGTTGTTAGGAAAAGGAGATAGTTTGAAGGGGGAAGAGCGAAATAAGTAAATTATAAGACACAATGCCGCCGGGTGCGATCATACCAGCACTAATGCACAGGATCCCATCAGAACTTCGAAGTTATGCGTGCTTGGGCGAGAGTAGTACATGGATGGGTGACCTCTTGGGAAGTCCTCGTGTTGCACCCCTATTTTTTTGTTCATTTTATGTAACACGGAACATATTTTTTGTCATTATCATTTGTAGAGTAATTTTTTCGACCTATCCATTTTCCCGCCTTTTCGTGAAATAAATTATTTTCAAACACGGTGGATTTCTGAGCGGCAACGGGGAACCGCACGTGCGAAGTGCCAAGTGTGCCTAGAGCGCCAAAGCGTTTGTAGGGATCGCGCGCGTGTGTGTGTTTGGTAGCAAATCTGAATGGGAGACGAGAAAATTAGATAATGAACACATAAGAGAATTGAGGAAGGTATATTATAAATAAAAGGGGAGTTTCCTGTACTTACGATGCGGGACTAAGTTGTTAGGAAAAGGAGATAGTTTGAAGGGGGAAGAGCGAAATAAGTAAATTATAAGACACAATGCCGCCGGGTGCGATCATACCAGCTCTATTGCACCGGATCCCATCAGAACTTCGAAGTTATGCGTGCTTGGGCGAGAGTAGTACTACTGGATGGGTGACCTCTTGGGAAGTCCTCGTGTTGCACCCCTTTTTTTTTTCATTTTATGTAACACGGAACATATTTTTTGTCATTATCATTTGTAGAGTAATTTATTTCGACCCATCCATTTTCCCGCCTTTTCGTGAAATAAATTATTTTCAAACACGGTGGATTTCTGAGCTGCGACGGGGAACCGCACGTGCGAAGTGCCAAGTGCGCCTAGAGCGCCAAAGCGTTTGTAGGGATCGCTTGCGCGTGTGCGTTTGGTAGCAAATCTGAATGGGAGACGAGAAAATTGGATAATGAACACATAAGAGAAGTGAGGAAGGTATATTATAAATAAAAGGGGAGTTTCCTGTACTTACGATGCGGGACTAAGTTGTTAGGAAAAGGAGATAGTTTGAAGGGGGAAGAGCGAAATAAGTAAATTATAAGACACAATGCCGCCGGATGCGATCATACCAGCACTATTGCACCAGGATCCCATCAGAACTCCGAAGTTAAGCGTGCTTGGGCGAGAGTAGTACTGGGATAGGTGACCTCTTGGGAAGTCCTCGTGTTGCACCCCTTTTTTTTTTCATTTTATGTAACACGGAACATATTTTTTGTCATTATCGTTTTGAGAGTAATTTGTTTCGACCCATCCATTTTCCCGCCTTTTCGTGAAATAAATTATTTTCAAACACGGTGGATTTCTGAGCGGAGACGGGGAACCGCACGTGCGAAGTGCCAAGTGCGCCTAGAGCGCCAAAGCGTTTGTAGGGATCCTGCGCGCATGTGCGTTTGGTAGCAAATCTGAATGGGAGACGAGAAAATTAGATAATGAACACATAAGAGAATTGAGGAAGGTATATTATAAATAAAAGGGAGTTTCCTCTACTTACGATGCTGGACTAAGTTGTTAGGAAAAGGAGATAGTTTGAAGGGGGAAGAGCGAAATAAGTAAATTATAAGACACAATGCCGCCGTGTGCGATCATACCAGCTCTATTGCACCGGATCCCATCAGAACTTCGAAGTTAAGCGTGCTTGGGCGAGAGTAGTACTTGGATGGGTGACATCTTGGGAAGTCCTCGTGTTGCACCCCTATTTATTTTTTCATTTTATGTAACACGGAACATATTTTTTGTCATTATCATTTGTAGAGTAATTTATTTCGACCCATCCATTTTCCCGCCTTTTCGTGAAATAAATTATTTTCAAACACGGTGGATTTCTGAGCTGCGACGGGGTACCGCACGTGCGAAGTGCCAAGTGCGCCTAGAGCGCCAAAGCGTTTGTAGGGATCGCGTGCGCGTGTGCGTTTGGTAGCAAATCTGAATGGGAGACGAGAAAATTAGATAATGAACACATAAGAGAATTGAGGAAGGTATATTATCAATAAAAGGGGAGTTTCCTGTACTTACGATGCGGGACTAACTTGTTAGGAAAAGGAGATAGTTTGAAGGGGGAAGAGCGAAGTAAGTAAATTATAAGACACAATGCTGCCGGGTGCGATCATACCAGCTCTATTGCACCAGATCCCATCAGAACTCCGAAGTTAAGCGTGCTTGGGCGAGAGTAGTACTGGGATAGGTGACCTCTTGGGAAGTCCTCGTGTTGCACACCTTTTTTTTCATTTTATGTAACACGGAACATATTTTTTGTCATTATCGTTTTTAGAGTAATTTGTTTCGACCCATCCATTTTCCCGCCTTTTCATGAAATAAATTATTTTCAAACACGGTGGGTTTCTGAGCTGCGACGGGGAACCGCACGTGCGATGTGCCAAATGCGCCTAGAGCGCCAAAGCGTTTGTATGGATCGCGCGAGCGTGTGCGTTTGGTAGCAGATCTGAATGGGAGACGAGAAAATTGGATAATGAACACATAAGAGAAGTGAGGAAGGTATATTATAAATAAAAGGGGAGTTTCCTGTACATACGATGCAGGACTAAGTTGTTACGAAAAGGAGATAGTTTGAAGGGGAAGAGCGAAATAAATAAATTATAAGACACAATGCCGCCGGGTGCGATCATACCAGCACTAATGCACAGGATCCCAGCAGAACTTTGAAGTTAAGCGTTCTTGGGCGAGAGTAGTACTTGGATGGGTGACCTCTTGGGAAGTCCTCGTGTTGCACCCCTTTTTTTTTCATTTTATGTGACACAGAACATATTTTTTGTCATTATCATTTGTAGAGTGATTTTTTTCGACCCATCCATTTTCCCGCCTTTTCGTGAAATAAATTATTTTCAAACACAGTGGATTTCTGAGCGGCGACGGGGAACCGCACGTGCGAAGTGCTAAGTGCGCCTAGAGCGCCAATGCGTTTGTAGGGATCGCGCGAGCGTATGCGTTTGGTAGCAAATCTGAATGGGAGACGAGAAAATTGGATAATGAACACATAAGAGAATTGAGGAAGGTATACTATAAATTATTTTTTTCGACCCATCCATTTTCCCGCCTTTTCGTGAAATAAATTATTTTCAAACACGGTGGGTTTCTGAGCTGCGACGGGGAACCGCACGTGCGAAGTGCCAAATGCGCCTAGTGCACCAAAGCGTTTGTATGGATCACGCGCGCGTGTGCGTTTGGTAGCAGATCTGAATGGGAGACGAGAAAATTGGATAATGAAAACATAAGAGAAGTGAGGAAGGTATATTATAAATAAAAGGCGAGTTTCCTGTACATACGATGCAGGACTAAGTTGTTAGGAAAAGGAGATAGTTTGAAGGGGGAAGAGCGAAATAAGTAAATTATAAGACACAATGCCGCCGGGTGCGATCATACCAGCACTAATGCACAGGATCCCATCAGAACTTCGAAGTTATGCGTGCTTGGGCGAGAGTAGTACTTGGATGGGTGACCTCTTGGGAAGTCCTCGTGTTGCACCCCTATTTTTTTTCATTTTATGTAACACAGAACATATTTTTTGTCATTATCATTTGGAGAGTAATTTTTTTCGACCCATCCATTTTCCCGCCTTTTCGTGAAATAAATTATTTTCAAACACGGTGGATTTCTGAGCGGCGACGGGGAACCGCACGTGCGAAGTGCCAAGTGCGCCTAGAGCGCCAAAGCGTTTGTAGGGATCGCGCGCGCGTGTGCGTTTGGTAGCAAATCTGAATGGGAGACGAGAAAATTAGATAATGAACACATAAGAGAATTGAGGAAGGTATATTATAAATAAAAGGGGAGTTTCCTCTACTTACGATGCGGGACTAAGTTGTTAGGAAAAGGAGATAGTTTGAAGGGGGAAGAGCGAAATAAGTAAATTATAAGACACAATGCCGCCGGGTGCGATCATACCAGCTCTATTGCACCGGATCCCATCAGAACTCCGAAGTTAAGCGTGCTTGGGCGAGAGTAGTACTGGGATAGGTGACCTCTTGGGAAGTCCTCGTGTTGCACCCCTTTTTTTTTTCATTTTATGTAACACGGAACATATTTTTTGTCATTATCGTTTTGTAGAGTAATTTGTTTCGACCCATCCATTTTCCCGCCTTTTCGTGAAATAAATTATTTTCAAACACGGTGGATTTCTGAGCGGCGACGGGGAACCGCACGTGCGAAGTGCCAAGTGCGCCTAGAGCGCCAAAGCGTTTGTAGGGATCGCGCGCGTGTGCGTTTGGTAGCAAATCTGAATGGGAGACGAGAAAATTAGATAATGAACACATAAGAGAATTGAGGAAGGTATATTATAAATAAAAGGGGAGTTTCCTGTACTTACGATGCGGGACTAAGTTGTTAGGAAAAGGAGATAGTTTGAAGGGGGAAGAGCGAAATAAGTAAATTATAAGACACAATGCCGCCGGGTGCGATCATACCAGCTCTATTGCACCGGATCCCATCAGAACTTCGAAGTTAAGCGTGCTTGGGCGAGAGTAGTACTTGGATGGGTGACCTCTTGGGAAGTCCTCGTGTTGCACCCCTTTTTTTTTCATTTTATGTAACACGGAACATATTTTTTGTCATTATCATTTGTAGAGTAATTTGTTTCGACCCATCCATTTTCCCGCCTTTTCGTGAAATAAATTATTTTCAAACACGGTGGATTTCTGAGCTGCGACGGGGAACCGCACGTGCGAAGTGCCAAGTGCGCCTAGAGCGCCAAAGCGTTTGTAGGGATCGCGCGCGCGTGTGCGTTTGGTAGCAAATCTGAATGGGAGACGAGAAAATTGGATAATGAACACATAAGAGAAGTGAGGAAGGTATATTATAAATAAAAGGGGAGTTTCCTGTACTTACGATGCAGGACTAAGTTGTTAGGAAAAGGAGATAGTTTGAAGGGGGAAGAGCGAAATAAGTAAATTATAAGACACAATGCCGCCGGGTGCGATCATACCAGCACTAATGCACAGGATCCCATCAGAACTCCGAAGTTAAGCGTGCTTGGGCGAGAGTAGTACTGGGATGGGTGACCTCTTGGGAAGTCCTCGTGTTGCACCCCTTTTTTTTTCATTTTATGTAACACGGAACATATTTTTTGTCATTATCGTTTTTAGAGTAATTTTTTTCGACCCATCCATTTTCCCGCCTTTTCGTGAAATAAATTATTTTCAAACACGGTGGATTTCTGAGCGGCGACGGGGAACCGCACGTGCGAAGTGCCAAGTGCGCCTAGAGCGCCAAAGCGTTTGTAGGGATCGCGCGCGCGTGTGCGTTTGGTAGCAAATCTGAATGGGAGACGAGAAAATTGGATAATGAACACATAAGAGAAGTGAGGAAGGTATATTATAAATAAAAGGGGAGTTTCCTGTACTTACGATGCAGGACTAAGTTGTTAGGAAAAGGAGATAGTTTGAAGGGGGAAGAGCGAAATAAGTAAATTATAAGACACAATGCCGCCGGGTGCGATCATACCAGCACTAATGCACCGGATCCCATCAGAACTCCGAAGTTAAGCGTGCTTGGGCGAGAGTAGTACTTGGATGGGTGACCTCTTGGGAAGTCCTCGTGTTGCACCCCTTTTTTTTTCATTTTATGTAACACGGAACATATTTTTTGTCATTATCATTTGTAGAGTAATTTTTTCGACCCATCCATTTTCCCGCCTTTTCGTGAAATAAATTATTTTCAAACACGGTGGATTTCTGAGCGGCGACGGGGAACCGCACGTGCGAAGTGCCAAGTGCGCCTAGAGCGCCAAAGCGTTTGTAGGGATCGCGCGCGCGTGTGCGTTTGGTAGCAAATCTGAATGGGAGACGAGAAAATTAGATAATGAACACATAAGAGAATTGAGGAAGGTATATTATAAATAAAAGGGGAGTTTCCTGTACTTACGATGCGGGACTAAGTTGTTAGGAAAAGGAGATAGTTTGAAGGGGGAAGAGCGAAATAAGTAAATTATAAGACACAATGCCGCCGGGTGCGATCATACCAGCTCTATTGCACCGGATCCCATCAGAACTCCGAAGTTAAGCGTGCTTGGGCGAGAGTAGTACTGGGATGGGTGACCTCTTGGGAAGTCCTCGTGTTGCACCCCTTTTTTTTCATTTTATGTAACACGGAACATATTTTTTGTCATTATCGTTTTTAGAGTAATTTGTTTCGACCCATCCATTTTCCCGCCTTTTCGTGAAATAAATTATTTTCAAACACGGTGGATTTCTGAGCTGCGACGGGGAACCGCACGTGCGAAGTGCCAAGTGCGCCTAGAGCGCCAAAGCGTTTGTATGGATCGCGCGCGCGTGTGCGTTTGGTAGCAGATCTGAATGGGAGACGAGAAAATTGGATAATGAACACATAAGAGAAGTGAGGAAGGTATATTATAAATAAAAGGGGAGTTTCCTGTACATACGATGCAGGACTAAGTTGTTAGGAAAAGGAGATAGTTTGAAGGGGAAGAGCGAAATAAGTAAATTATAAGACACAATGCCGCCGGGTGCGATCATACCAGCACTAATGCACAGGATCCCATCAGAACTTTGAAGTTAAGCGTTCTTGGGCGAGAGTAGTACTTGGATGGGTGACCTCTTGGGAAGTCCTCGTGTTGCACCCCTTTTTTTTTCATTTTATGTAACACGGAACATATTTTTTGTCATTATCATTTGTAGAGTGATTTTTTTCGACCCATCCATTTTCCCGCCTTTTCGTGAAATAAATTATTTTCAAACACGGTGGATTTCTGAGCGGCGACGGGGAACCGCACGTGCGAAGTGCTAAGTGCGCCTAGAGCGCCAAAGCGTTTGTAGGGATCGCGCGAGCGTGTGCGTTTGGTAGCAAATCTGAATGGGAGACGAGAAAATTAGATAATGAACACATAAGAGAATTGAGGAAGGTATACTATAAATTATTTTTTTCGACCCATCCATTTTCCCGCCTTTTCGTGAAATAAATTATTTTCAAACACGGTGGGTTTCTGAGCTGCGACGGGGAACCGCACGTGCGAAGTGCCAAATGCGCCTAGTGCGCCAAAGCGTTTGTATGGATCGCGCGCGCGTGTGCGTTTGGTAGCAGATCTGAATGGGAGACGAGAAAATTGGATAATGAACACATAAGAGAAGTGAGGAAGGTATATTATAAATAAAAGGCGAGTTTCCTGTACATACGATGCAGGACTAAGTTGTTAGGAAAAGGAGATAGTTTGAAGGGGGAAGAGCGAAATAAGTAAATTATAAGACACAATGCCGCCGGGTGCGATCATACCAGCACTAATGCACAGGATCCCATCAGAACTTCGAAGTTAAGCGTGCTTGGGCGAGAGTAGTACTTGGATGGGTGACCTCTTGGGAAGTCCTCGTGTTGCACCCCTTTTTTTTTCATTTTATGTAACACGGAACATATTTTTTGTCATTATCATTTGTAGAGTAATTTGTTTCGACCCATCCATTTTCCCGCCTTTTCGTGAAATAAATTATTTTCAAACACGGTGGATTTCTGAGCGGCAACGGGGAACCGCACGTGCGAAGTGCTAAGTGTGCCTAGAGCGCCAAAGCGTTTGTAGGGATCGCGCGCGTGTGTGTGTTTGGTAGCAAATCTGAATGGGACACGAGAAAATTAGATAATGAACACATAAGAGAATTGAGGAAGGTATATTATAAATAAAAGGGGAGTTTCCTCTACTTACGATGCGGGACTAAGTTGTTAGGAAAAGGAGATAGTTTGAAGGGGGAAGAGCGAAATAAGTAAATTATAAGACACAATGCCGCCGGGTGCGATCATACCAGCTCTATTGCACCGGATCCCATCAGAACTTCGAAGTTAAGCGTGCTTGGGCGAGAGTAGTACTTGGATGGGTGACATCTTGGGAAGTCCTCGTGTTGCACCCCTATTTTTTTTTCATTTTATGTAACACGGAACATATTTTTTGTCATTAT
>JAURVB010005254.1:0-11022 GCA_033002965.1 Piper betle
GAGGAAGGTATATTATAAGTAAAAGGGGAGTTTCGTGTACTTACGATGCGGGACTAAGTTGTTAGGAAAAGGAGATAGTTTGAAGGGGGAAATAAGTAAATTATAAGACACAATGCCGTCGGGTGCGATCATACCAGCACTAATGCACCGGATCCCATCAGAACTCCGAAGTTAAGCGTGCTTGGGCGAGAGTAGTACTGGGATGGGTGACCTCTTGGGAAGTCCTCGTGTTGCACCCCTTTTTTTTTTCATTTTATGTAACACGGAACATATTTTTTGCCATTATCGTTCTTAGAGTAATTTTTTCGACCCATCCATTTTCCCGCCTTTTCGTGAAATAAATTATTTTCAAACACGGTGGATTTCTGAGCGGCGACGGGGAACCGCACGTGCGAAGTGCTAAGTGCGCCTGGAGCGCCAAAGCGCGTATAAGGATCGCGCGCGCGTGTGCGTTTGGTAGTAAATGTGAATGGGAGACGAGAGAATTGGATAATGAACACATAAGAGAAGTGAGGAAGGTATATTATAAGTAAAAGGGGAGTTTCGTGTACTTACGATGCGGGACTAAGTTGTTAGGAAAAGGAGATAGTTTGAAGGGGGAAATAAGTAAATTATAAGACACAATGCCGTCGGGTGCGATCATACCAGCACTAATGCACCGGATCCCATCAGAACTCCGAAGTTAAGCGTGCTTGGGCGAGAGTAGTACTGGGATGGGTGACCTCTTGGGAAGTCCTCGTGTTGCACCCCTTTTTTTTTTCATTTTATGTAACACGGAACATATTTTTTGCCATTATCGTTTTTAGAGTAATTTTTTTCGACCCATCCATTTTCCCGCCTTTTCGTGAAATAAATTATTTTCAAACACGGTGGATTTCTGAGCGGCGACGGGGAACCGCACGTGCGAAGTGCTAAGTGCGCCTGGAGCGCCAAAGCGCGTATAAGGATCGCGCGCGCGTGTGCGTTTGGTAGTAAATGTGAATGGGAGACGAGAGAATTGGATAATGAACACATAAGAGAAGTGAGGAAGGTATATTATAAGTAAAAGGGGAGTTTCGTGTACTTACGATGCGGGACTAAGTTGTTAGGAAAAGGAGATAGTTTGAAGGGGGGAAATAAGTAAATTATAAGACACAATGCCGTCGGGTGCGATCATACCAGCACTAATGCACCGGATCCCATCAGAACTCCGAAGTTAAGCGTGCTTGGGCGAGAGTAGTACTGGGATGGGTGACCTCTTGGGAAGTCCTCGTGTTGCACCCCTTTTTTTTTTCATTTTATGTAACACGGAACATATTTTTTGCCATTATCGTTTTTAGAGTAATTTTTTTCGACCCATCCATTTTCCCGCCTTTTCGTGAAATAAATTATTTTCAAACACGGTGGATTTCTGAGCGGCGACGGGGAACCGCACGTGCGAAGTGCTAAGTGCGCCTGGAGCGCCAAAGCGCGTATAAGGATCGCGCGCGCGTGTGCGTTTGGTAGTAAATGTGAATGGGAGACGAGAGAATTGGATAATGAACACATAAGAGAAGTGAGGAAGGTATATTATAAGTAAAAGGGGAGTTTCGTGTACTTACGATGCGGGACTAAGTTGTTAGGAAAAGGAGATAGTTTGAAGGGGAGCGAAATAAGTAAATTATAAGACACAATGCCGTCGGGTGCGATCATACCAGCACTAATGCACCGGATCCCATCAGAACTCCGAAGTTAAGCGTGCTTGGGCGAGAGTAGTACTGGGATGGGTGACCTCTTGGGAAGTCCTCGTGTTGCACCCCTTTTTTTTTTCATTTTATGTAACACGGAACATATTTTTTGCCATTATCGTTTTTAGAGTAATTTTTTCGACCCATCCATTTTCCCGCCTTTTCGTGAAATAAATTATTTTCAAACACGGTGGATTTATGAGCGGCGACGGGGAACCGCACGTGCGAAGTGCTAAGTGCGCCTGGAGCGCCAAAGCGCGTATAAGGATCGCGCGCGCGTGTGCGTTTGGTAGTAAATGTGAATGGGAGACGAGAGAATTGGATAATGAACACATAAGAGAAGTGAGGAAGGTATATTATAAGTAAAAGGGGAGTTTCGTGTACTTACGATGCGGGACTAAGTTGTTAGGAAAAGGAGATAGTTTGAAGGGGAAGGGAAATAAGTAAATTATAAGACACAATGCCGTCGGGTGCGATCATACCAGCACTAATGCACCGGATCCCATCAGAACTCCGAAGTTAAGCGTGCTTGGGCGAGAGTAGTACTGGGATGGGTGACCTCTTGGGAAGTCCTCGTGTTGCACCCCTTTTTTTTTTCATTTTATGTAACACGGAACATATTTTTTGCCATTATCGTTTTTAGAGTAATTTTTTCGACCCATCCATTTTCCCGCCTTTTCGTGAAATAAATTATTTTCAAACACGGTGGATTTATGAGCGGCGACGGGGAACCGCACGTGCGAAGTGCTAAGTGCGCCTGGAGCGCCAAAGCGCGTATAAGGATCGCGCGCGCGTGTGCGTTTGGTAGTAAATGTGAATGGGAGACGAGAGAATTGGATAATGAACACATAAGAGAAGTGAGGAAGGTATATTATAAGTAAAAGGGGAGTTTCGTGTACTTACGATGCGGGACTAAGTTGTTAGGAAAAGGAGATAGTTTGAAGGAAGGGAAATAAGTAAATTATAAGACACAATGCCGTCGGGTGCGATCATACCAGCACTAATGCACCGGATCCCATCAGAACTCCGAAGTTAAGCGTGCTTGGGCGAGAGTAGTACTGGGATGGGTGACCTCTTGGGAAGTCCTCGTGTTGCACCCCTTTTTTTTTTCATTTTATGTAACACGGAACATATTTTTTGCCATTATCGTTTTTAGAGTAATTTTTTTCGACCCATCCATTTTCCCGCCTTTTCGTGAAATAAATTATTTTCAAACACGGTGGATTTCTGAGCGGCGACGGGGAACCGCACGTGCGAAGTGCTAAGTGCGCCTGGAGCGCCAAAGCGCGTATAAGGATCGCGCGCGCGTGTGCGTTTGGTAGTAAATGTGAATGGGAGACGAGAGAATTGGATAATGAACACATAAGAGAAGTGAGGAAGGTATATTATAAGTAAAAGGGGAGTTTCGTGTACTTACGATGCGGGACTAAGTTGTTAGGAAAAGGAGATAGTTTGAAGGGGAAGAGAAATAAGTAAATTATAAGACACAATGCCGTCGGGTGCGATCATACCAGCACTAATGCACCGGATCCCATCAGAACTCCGAAGTTAAGCGTGCTTGGGCGAGAGTAGTACTGGGATGGGTGACCTCTTGGGAAGTCCTCGTGTTGCACCCCTTTTTTTTTTCATTTTATGTAACACGGAACATATTTTTTGCCATTATCGTTTTTAGAGTAATTTTTTTCGACCCATCCATTTTCCCGCCTTTTCGTGAAATAAATTATTTTCAAACACGGTGGATTTCTGAGCGGCGACGGGGAACCGCACGTGCGAAGTGCTAAGTGCGCCTGGAGCGCCAAAGCGCGTATAAGGATCGCGCGCGCGTGTGCGTTTGGTAGTAAATGTGAATGGGAGACGAGAGAATTGGATAATGAACACATAAGAGAAGTGAGGAAGGTATATTATAAGTAAAAGGGGAGTTTCGTGTACTTACGATGCGGGACTAAGTTGTTAGGAAAAGGAGATAGTTTGAAGGGGGAAATAAGTAAATTATAAGACACAATGCCGTCGGGTGCGATCATACCAGCACTAATGCACCGGATCCCATCAGAACTCCGAAGTTAAGCGTGCTTGGGCGAGAGTAGTACTGGGATGGGTGACCTCTTGGGAAGTCCTCGTGTTGCACCCCTTTTTTTTTCATTTTATGTAACACGGAACATATTTTTTGCCATTATCGTTCTTAGAGTAATTTTTTTCGACCCATCCATTTTCCCGCCTTTTCGTGAAATAAATTATTTTCAAACACGGTGGATTTATGAGCGGCGACGGGGAACCGCACGTGCGAAGTGCTAAGTGCGCCTGGAGCGCCAAAGCGCGTATAAGGATCGCGCGCGCGTGTGCGTTTGGTAGTAAATGTGAATGGGAGACGAGAGAATTGGATAATGAACACATAAGAGAAGTGAGGAAGGTATATTATAAGTAAAAGGGGAGTTTCGTGTACTTACGATGCGGGACTAAGTTGTTAGGAAAAGGAGATAGTTTGAAGGGGAAGAGCGAAATAAGTAAATTATAAGACACAATGCCGTCGGGTGCGATCATACCAGCACTAATGCACCGGATCCCATCAGAACTCCGAAGTTAAGCGTGCTTGGGCGAGAGTAGTACTGGGATGGGTGACCTCTTGGGAAGTCCTCGTGTTGCACCCCTTTTTTTTTTTCATTTTATGTAACACGGAACATATTTTTTGCCATTATCGTTTTTAGAGTAATTTTTTTCGACCCATCCATTTTCCCGCCTTTTCGTGAAATAAATTATTTTCAAACACGGTGGATTTCTGAGCGGCGACGGGGAACCGCACGTGCGAAGTGCTAAGTGCGCCTGGAGCGCCAAAGCGCGTATAAGGATCGCGCGCGCGTGTGCGTTTGGTAGTAAATGTGAATGGGAGACGAGAGAATTGGATAATGAACACATAAGAGAAGTGAGGAAGGTATATTATAAGTAAAAGGGGAGTTTCGTGTACTTACGATGCGGGACTAAGTTGTTAGGAAAAGGAGATAGTTTGAAGGGGAGAGCGAAATAAGTAAATTATAAGACACAATGCCGTCGGGTGCGATCATACCAGCACTAATGCACCGGATCCCATCAGAACTCCGAAGTTAAGCGTGCTTGGGCGAGAGTAGTACTGGGATGGGTGACCTCTTGGGAAGTCCTCGTGTTGCACCCCTTTTTTTTTTCATTTTATGTAACACGGAACATATTTTTTGCCATTATCGTTTTTAGAGTAATTTTTTCGACCCATCCATTTTCCCGCCTTTTCGTGAAATAAATTATTTTCAAACACGGTGGATTTCTGAGCGGCGACGGGGAACCGCACGTGCGAAGTGCTAAGTGCGCCTGGAGCGCCAAAGCGCGTATAAGGATCGCGCGCGCGTGTGCGTTTGGTAGTAAATGTGAATGGGAGACGAGAGAATTGGATAATGAACACATAAGAGAAGTGAGGAAGGTATATTATAAGTAAAAGGGGAGTTTCGTGTACTTACGATGCGGGACTAAGTTGTTAGGAAAAGGAGATAGTTTGAAGGGGAAGAGCGAAATAAGTAAATTATAAGACACAATGCCGTCGGGTGCGATCATACCAGCACTAATGCACCGGATCCCATCAGAACTCCGAAGTTAAGCGTGCTTGGGCGAGAGTAGTACTGGGATGGGTGACCTCTTGGGAAGTCCTCGTGTTGCACCCCTTTTTTTTCATTTTATGTAACACGGAACATATTTTTTGCCATTATCGTTTTTAGAGTAATTTTTTTCGACCCATCCATTTTCCCGCCTTTTCGTGAAATAAATTATTTTCAAACACGGTGGATTTCTGAGCGGCGACGGGGAACCGCACGTGCGAAGTGCTAAGTGCGCCTGGAGCGCCAAAGCGCGTATAAGGATCGCGCGCGCGTGTGCGTTTGGTAGTAAATGTGAATGGGAGACGAGAGAATTGGATAATGAACACATAAGAGAAGTGAGGAAGGTATATTATAAGTAAAAGGGGAGTTTCGTGTACTTACGATGCGGGACTAAGTTGTTAGGAAAAGGAGATAGTTTGAAGGGAAGAGCGAAATAAGTAAATTATAAGACACAATGCCGTCGGGTGCGATCATACCAGCACTAATGCACCGGATCCCATCAGAACTCCGAAGTTAAGCGTGCTTGGGCGAGAGTAGTACTGGGATGGGTGACCTCTTGGGAAGTCCTCGTGTTGCACCCCTTTTTTTTTTCATTTTATGTAACACGGAACATATTTTTTGCCATTATCGTTTTTAGAGTAATTTTTTCGACCCATCCATTTTCCCGCCTTTTCGTGAAATAAATTATTTTCAAACACGGTGGATTTCTGAGCGGCGACGGGGAACCGCACGTGCGAA
This sequence comes from Piper betle, assembly GCA_033002965.1. Classification (NCBI taxonomy): domain Eukaryota; kingdom Viridiplantae; phylum Streptophyta; class Magnoliopsida; order Piperales; family Piperaceae; genus Piper; species Piper betle. Next base: position 6,059 of record JAURVB010005254.1, read on the forward strand.
GTGCTAAGTGCGCCTGGAGCGCCAAAGCGCGTATAAGGATCGCGCGCGCGTGTGCGTTTGGTAGTAAATGTGAATGGGAGACGAGAGAATTGGATAATGAACACATAAGAGAAGTGAGGAAGGTATATTATAAGTAAAAGGGGAGTTTCGTGTACTTACGATGCGGGACTAAGTTGTTAGGAAAAGGAGATAGTTTGAAGGGGAGCAAATAAGTAAATTATAAGACACAATGCCGTCGGGTGCGATCATACCAGCACTAATGCACCGGATCCCATCAGAACTCCGAAGTTAAGCGTGCTTGGGCGAGAGTAGTACTGGGATGGGTGACCTCTTGGGAAGTCCTCGTGTTGCACCCCTTTTTTTTTTCATTTTATGTAACACGGAACATATTTTTTGCCATTATCGTTTTTAGAGTAATTTTTTTCGACCCATCCATTTTCCCGCCTTTTCGTGAAATAAATTATTTTCAAACACGGTGGATTTCTGAGCGGCGACGGGGAACCGCACGTGCGAAGTGCTAAGTGCGCCTGGAGCGCCAAAGCGCGTATAAGGATCGCGCGCGCGTGTGCGTTTGGTAGTAAATGTGAATGGGAGACGAGAGAATTGGATAATGAACACATAAGAGAAGTGAGGAAGGTATATTATAAGTAAAAGGGGAGTTTCGTGTACTTACGATGCGGGACTAAGTTGTTAGGAAAAGGAGATAGTTTGAAGGGGAAGAAATAAGTAAATTATAAGACACAATGCCGTCGGGTGCGATCATACCAGCACTAATGCACCGGATCCCATCAGAACTCCGAAGTTAAGCGTGCTTGGGCGAGAGTAGTACTGGGATGGGTGACCTCTTGGGAAGTCCTCGTGTTGCACCCCTTTTTTTTTCATTTTATGTAACACGGAACATATTTTTTGCCATTATCGTTTTTAGAGTAATTTTTTTCGACCCATCCATTTTCCCGCCTTTTCGTGAAATAAATTATTTTCAAACACGGTGGATTTCTGAGCGGCGACGGGGAACCGCACGTGCGAAGTGCTAAGTGCGCCTGGAGCGCCAAAGCGCGTATAAGGATCGCGCGCGCGTGTGCGTTTGGTAGTAAATGTGAATGGGAGACGAGAGAATTGGATAATGAACACATAAGAGAAGTGAGGAAGGTATATTATAAGTAAAAGGGGAGTTTCGTGTACTTACGATGCGGGACTAAGTTGTTAGGAAAAGGAGATAGTTTGAAGGGGGAAATAAGTAAATTATAAGACACAATGCCGTCGGGTGCGATCATACCAGCACTAATGCACCGGATCCCATCAGAACTCCGAAGTTAAGCGTGCTTGGGCGAGAGTAGTACTGGGATGGGTGACCTCTTGGGAAGTCCTCGTGTTGCACCCCTTTTTTTTTTCATTTTATGTAACACGGAACATATTTTTTGCCATTATCGTTTTTAGAGTAATTTTTTTCGACCCATCCATTTTCCCGCCTTTTCGTGAAATAAATTATTTTCAAACACGGTGGATTTCTGAGCGGCGACGGGGAACCGCACGTGCGAAGTGCTAAGTGCGCCTGGAGCGCCAAAGCGCGTATAAGGATCGCGCGCGCGTGTGCGTTTGGTAGTAAATGTGAATGGGAGACGAGAGAATTGGATAATGAACACATAAGAGAAGTGAGGAAGGTATATTATAAGTAAAAGGGGAGTTTCGTGTACTTACGATGCGGGACTAAGTTGTTAGGAAAAGGAGATAGTTTGAAGGGGGAGAATAAGTAAATTATAAGACACAATGCCGTCGGGTGCGATCATACCAGCACTAATGCACCGGATCCCATCAGAACTCCGAAGTTAAGCGTGCTTGGGCGAGAGTAGTACTGGGATGGGTGACCTCTTGGGAAGTCCTCGTGTTGCACCCCTTTTTTTTTTTCATTTTATGTAACACGGAACATATTTTTTGCCATTATCGTTTTTAGAGTAATTTTTTTCGACCCATCCATTTTCCCGCCTTTTCGTGAAATAAATTATTTTCAAACACGGTGGATTTCTGAGCGGCGACGGGGAACCGCACGTGCGAAGTGCTAAGTGCGCCTGGAGCGCCAAAGCGCGTATAAGGATCGCGCGCGCGTGTGCGTTTGGTAGTAAATGTGAATGGGAGACGAGAGAATTGGATAATGAACACATAAGAGAAGTGAGGAAGGTATATTATAAGTAAAAGGGGAGTTTCGTGTACTTACGATGCGGGACTAAGTTGTTAGGAAAAGGAGATAGTTTGAAGGGAAGAGCAAATAAGTAAATTATAAGACACAATGCCGTCGGGTGCGATCATACCAGCACTAATGCACCGGATCCCATCAGAACTCCGAAGTTAAGCGTGCTTGGGCGAGAGTAGTACTGGGATGGGTGACCTCTTGGGAAGTCCTCGTGTTGCACCCCTTTTTTTTTCATTTTATGTAACACGGAACATATTTTTTGCCATTATCGTTTTTAGAGTAATTTTTTCGACCCATCCATTTTCCCGCCTTTTCGTGAAATAAATTATTTTCAAACACGGTGGATTTCTGAGCGGCGACGGGGAACCGCACGTGCGAAGTGCTAAGTGCGCCTGGAGCGCCAAAGCGCGTATAAGGATCGCGCGCGCGTGTGCGTTTGGTAGTAAATGTGAATGGGAGACGAGAGAATTGGATAATGAACACATAAGAGAAGTGAGGAAGGTATATTATAAGTAAAAGGGGAGTTTCGTGTACTTACGATGCGGGACTAAGTTGTTAGGAAAAGGAGATAGTTTGAAGGAAGGCGAAATAAGTAAATTATAAGACACAATGCCGTCGGGTGCGATCATACCAGCACTAATGCACCGGATCCCATCAGAACTCCGAAGTTAAGCGTGCTTGGGCGAGAGTAGTACTGGGATGGGTGACCTCTTGGGAAGTCCTCGTGTTGCACCCCTTTTTTTTTTTCATTTTATGTAACACGGAACATATTTTTTGCCATTATCGTTTTTAGAGTAATTTTTTCGACCCATCCATTTTCCCGCCTTTTCGTGAAATAAATTATTTTCAAACACGGTGGATTTCTGAGCGGCGACGGGGAACCGCACGTGCGAAGTGCTAAGTGCGCCTGGAGCGCCAAAGCGCGTATAAGGATCGCGCGCGCGTGTGCGTTTGGTAGTAAATGTGAATGGGAGACGAGAGAATTGGATAATGAACACATAAGAGAAGTGAGGAAGGTATATTATAAGTAAAAGGGGAGTTTCGTGTACTTACGATGCGGGACTAAGTTGTTAGGAAAAGGAGATAGTTTGAAGGGAAGGCGAAATAAGTAAATTATAAGACACAATGCCGTCGGGTGCGATCATACCAGCACTAATGCACCGGATCCCATCAGAACTCCGAAGTTAAGCGTGCTTGGGCGAGAGTAGTACTGGGATGGGTGACCTCTTGGGAAGTCCTCGTGTTGCACCCCTTTTTTTTTTCATTTTATGTAACACGGAACATATTTTTTGCCATTATCGTTTTTAGAGTAATTTTTTTCGACCCATCCATTTTCCCGCCTTTTCGTGAAATAAATTATTTTCAAACACGGTGGATTTCTGAGCGGCGACGGGGAACCGCACGTGCGAAGTGCTAAGTGCGCCTGGAGCGCCAAAGCGCGTATAAGGATCGCGCGCGCGTGTGCGTTTGGTAGTAAATGTGAATGGGAGACGAGAGAATTGGATAATGAACACATAAGAGAAGTGAGGAAGGTATATTATAAGTAAAAGGGGAGTTTCGTGTACTTACGATGCGGGACTAAGTTGTTAGGAAAAGGAGATAGTTTGAAGGGAAGAGCGAAATAAGTAAATTATAAGACACAATGCCGTCGGGTGCGATCATACCAGCACTAATGCACCGGATCCCATCAGAACTCCGAAGTTAAGCGTGCTTGGGCGAGAGTAGTACTGGGATGGGTGACCTCTTGGGAAGTCCTCGTGTTGCACCCCTTTTTTTTTTCATTTTATGTAACACGGAACATATTTTTTGCCATTATCGTTTTTAGAGTAATTTTTTTCGACCCATCCATTTTCCCGCCTTTTCGTGAAATAAATTATTTTCAAACACGGTGGATTTCTGAGCGGCGACGGGGAACCGCACGTGCGAAGTGCTAAGTGCGCCTGGAGCGCCAAAGCGCGTATAAGGATCGCGCGCGCGTGTGCGTTTGGTAGTAAATGTGAATGGGAGACGAGAGAATTGGATAATGAACACATAAGAGAAGTGAGGAAGGTATATTATAAGTAAAAGGGGAGTTTCGTGTACTTACGATGCGGGACTAAGTTGTTAGGAAAAGGAGATAGTTTGAAGGGAGAGGAAATAAGTAAATTATAAGACACAATGCCGTCGGGTGCGATCATACCAGCACTAATGCACCGGATCCCATCAGAACTCCGAAGTTAAGCGTGCTTGGGCGAGAGTAGTACTGGGATGGGTGACCTCTTGGGAAGTCCTCGTGTTGCACCCCTTTTTTTTTTTCATTTTATGTAACACGGAACATATTTTTTGCCATTATCGTTTTTAGAGTAATTTTTTCGACCCATCCATTTTCCCGCCTTTTCGTGAAATAAATTATTTTCAAACACGGTGGATTTCTGAGCGGCGACGGGGAACCGCACGTGCGAAGTGCTAAGTGCGCCTGGAGCGCCAAAGCGCGTATAAGGATCGCGCGCGCGTGTGCGTTTGGTAGTAAATGTGAATGGGAGACGAGAGAATTGGATAATGAACACATAAGAGAAGTGAGGAAGGTATATTATAAGTAAAAGGGGAGTTTCGTGTACTTACGATGCGGGACTAAGTTGTTAGGAAAAGGAGATAGTTTGAAGGGGAAGAGCGAAATAAGTAAATTATAAGACACAATGCCGTCGGGTGCGATCATACCAGCACTAATGCACCGGATCCCATCAGAACTCCGAAGTTAAGCGTGCTTGGGCGAGAGTAGTACTGGGATGGGTGACCT
>JAURVB010005255.1:0-82091 GCA_033002965.1 Piper betle
ATTGGATCAAGGGACACAACAAAGACGTCAGATAGATGCTCTTATAGTAATGAGAGTCACGGATGGACAAGTTCAAGAGAACAGGCACCCAACATGTCAAAACTGTGGACATCGTCACATAGGAATATGTAGAGCGGGTATAGATGCAGTTTTTAGATGTGGTCAACCAGCCCTTCGAGAACCGCCACAACAACTAATGCTTCCAGCTCCCCCTTACAACAGCAAAGAGGCCAGCAGAACCAAGGGCATGGATAGAGAAACAATGGTTAGCAATCATCAAGACAGCAACAAAGGAGCCTGAATAAGAGAGCAATGATGGCTGTCATGACAGGACAAGAACAGACAGCTTTGAATCAGAGAGGAATGTCGATAACACCACCAACAGGACCGTCCACTTCCGCACCACCATGGGCAATAGGGATGGATACAGCCATAATTACTAAAGCACTGGAGGATATGGCAGAGGTGACAAGTATACACACAACCCGCTTCAGAGTTCAGAATTAGTGGATAACTAAGAGAGTAAAGCCTCTTTGATTTAACATTTTGAAGACAAAATTTTTATAAGGAGGGAAGATTGTAAAACCCGTGATTCGAGTCAGGGTTTTAGAACACGTGTACCGAGCCAAGGCCAATCATGTGTTATGAACCATGAGAATCATGTGTGCCCAAGTATATAATGATAACATCAATAAGACAGCAGCAGAATGAGTTATCAGAATATATTAGAGTATGCCAGATTTTTCTTTATTTATTTTAATTAGATCGTACAATTATTTTTAGGCCGAATATCTCATTAGGATGCATTACGGGCAGTTTGGGTAGGTTATTACTTATAGAGCATGTCACTGTAATGTTGTGATGTGTATTATGTTTTATGGGATTTTTCCTTTTTTTGAATTTTTAAAATTATTAAGAGTTAGTATTATTTTTCTAGAGTCAGAGTCGAGTCAAGTTTTAATTATGAGACAACCATTCATTTTTCTCACAGACCATTTATTTTACGAGTTGGGTGGGTTATTATTAGTAATAGAGTATGTCATTGTAATGTTGTGATGTGTATTATGTTTTATCGGATTTTTCCCTATTTTTCTGGATTTTTTAAATTATTAAGAGTTAGTATTATTTTTTTCAAGTCACAATCGAGTCAAGTTTTAATCACGAGATGACCATTCGTATTTCTCACTGACCATTCATTTTTCTCACTGACCACTCCTTTTCTTCCCCTATGGCATCTATTTATTCTACACCTCCCAACACTACACCATCCAGCCACCACCATCCTCCTCACCCAACTTCCGTCTTCTTTTTCTTCCTTCCCATTCCCCCACGATCATCACTCGAGCTTGTCACAACCTTGTCGCTGTCGCCTGATGATTAGGTATAGAATTTCATCCAATTTTATTCGGTAATGAATTATTTTATGATTTTATTGTGATACAAATGGTGCGATTGTAAATAGGTGTTGGTTTAAATTTAAATGCATGTTATTGGATGATAATAGTGACTTAGGGTTTGAATTTAAATGCAAGTAAATAGATGTTGTCTTGTATGGATTGATGAGGAGTATAGCATTTATGCATTAAACTGGGCATGAGTATTCAGTCTTGATGTGTAGGTGCAGAGTAAGAGCTCGTTGCCTAGGCACGTGGACACGATTGGAGCTTTTACAAGGTCCGTTAGGACTCGTTTTCTATTTTACACTCTATTCTATTGTGTATTGTTTTATTACTTGTAGGACGAGTTAAGTAGCATTTTATCAAATCCCACTTAACCTGGGTCATTTAATAACCCTCAAAAATGAGATCCCTTGAGTATGTTTTCGAAAACAAGATCCACCACTCGTACATACCATGAGCGGGTGTACGTGCTAGCCAAAGTAGGCTCTAGATTAGTGAGCAGGCTATTCCAATCCCGAGGGATAACAACTCTCGTTTTGAGTTCCTCACGCTCGGAGAAATGTGGAGGTTTACGGGTACTGTTTAGTACAGTGCATGTCCAGACTTGTAGTTCAAAGGTACTAAAAGCGACTGCCTGAGAGTATTCGGTCTTCGTGCTCAATGCCAGGAGAATTATGGAGGTAAGGAGAGGGCTTAGGATATACTAGTAGTCCTGATGGACCAGAAAATAAAATGAGAAAATCGAAGCAGTGAACAGTCAGTTCAGGACGCTACTGGGACCAGTGACATTCTACTTCGATTCCCGAGTGTGAACTAGATTTGGGGTGTTACAAGTATAACTCTCAAACAGGTAACTACGTCAAAATTTCCAAAATTATCATCACCCCACATCAATCCCCATCATAAATTAACTTTCTAATCAAATATATAATTAACTAATACAATTACAAAATTAATTCATAACTCCCCAATTTTACACATCATCAATCAACAGATAATTATTATAAAATTACAAAATTAACATATTAATACAATTATGAACACTTAATAAAAATCTTGAATGATATCAATAATTATTGAAATGGCGGGGTAGCGGCCATGGCAGCTATAGAGCAAGAAGAAGGGCTGGGTGGGCTAGCTGAGCAAGGGGGTAGGAAGAGGAGGCCCTTGGCAGCTACTGGCCAGAAATTGGTCGGTGATGGTGCTGCCGGGAACGTGCTGTCACTGCCGGCAGCGGCCAAGAGGGGAGGAAGGGGGCCAAGCATGGTAGAGGATGCGATGGGGAAGAGAGGGAAAGGCTTGGTCGGGGCAGCTGGTCGACGGCAAGAAGGCGGAAGCAACATGCAGCCAGTGGCGACCAAGGACGGGAAGAAGGTGGGTGGCGATGAACAGGGGAAAAGGAAGGAGAAGAGAGGGGAAGGGAAGGGGGAAAGGAAGGAGAAGGGGGAGGCTGGGGCGGCAGCCGCCGACCACGGTGCTACTGCCGGTGGCGAGGTGCTCCCAACTGCGTTGAGGGTTTGGGGGGAGGGGGAGGGGGGGGGTTAATGGCTTGAGAAGGTGTGGTGGTCGGGGTTGTGGGAAAAACAGAGGAGGGTTAGTTAGGTGTTTTTTTTCCCTAAATTGACACTCGGCTAGGATCATTTCAATTTGGTGTAAAGTGGGTTCTAAAAGCTCCTAAAACATGTTTAAGGGCTGCCAAGGCATGTCAATCAAGTCATGGATGCAAGTCAAAAATAAAAATGGAAAACAAAACAAGTCTGACATCCGTCGAATGGCATGCTCTAAAAGCTACCAACCCAACTAAAAATCCTAACCAACACGTCCTAATACGATCAAAGAATTAAATCAAATTTTACGATCCATTAGACCAAATAAAATAAACATAGCATACTCTCGTATATAATGATAACTCAGTCTATTGCTTTGTAGCTAACGCTATCATTATATACTCAGGTGTACATGAACCCTCATAGCATGTATACACGGTCGGCCTCGGCCTTGGGCCAGTGTTCTGAAAGATGAATCGACCTGAACAAACAGTTGAATTGAACAACTAGCAATTATAAAACCCTAACTCAGTTCGCAGATTAACTAGGATCCGATAAAACAATCACTTAACACGTCCAGTGATCTATAATACAAAACAACGATGGAATTAAGAACCCTCAAGGATGAGATCCCTCGAGCCGTTTTTGAAAACTTAGATCTACCGCAAGTTGCCTTCGGGCCTATTTACATAATTCCCTTCTGAGGCCTATAAATATAATTTTTGTTGAATTTCTTGTGTGCTGAAAGTTGAAGAATTCGAATTACACATATTGTGAGAGGGCGCATGTGTAAGTCACAGTGGGTTCTAGATTGGTAAGAAGGTTGTTTCATTCCTAAGGGATCCTGATAACTCCACGTCTTGAGCTTCCTCACACCCAGAGAGGTGTGGAGTAGATGGATACTATTGTGTATAGCACAAGTCTAGAACTGTTGAATCAAAGATACTAGTGACTACTTGAGAGTGCTCGTGTAAAACCCCAGTTTTAGCTTAGGGTTTTACCCGATTTTAGTTTTGTCCAATTTGGGCAATTTCGAGTTAGTCCGACCGAGCTCGATCCAGACTAGTTTTAAGATTATGAGTGTGGGCCTAAATGGCCGTATGAGCATATTATAGTGGCTAAGTATACCCGACATGTAGATGGTAAGATCATGAGTTATCAGTGTATACTGAGGTATATAGATTTGTTTGTATATATTAGCCAGGATTTTAGGCCTAGATCTAGTTCGTTGCATCATTTAGTATCTATTTGGGGATTTTTGGGTATTTCATTTGCATGCAGTATAGGAATTTTAGATCATTCGATTGTGCCCCTATGGGCCCAACTTGATTTAGTTTAGTGTTTGAGGCCCATTTAACTTGCTTGCCTCAACTCCTGCCTATAGGGTCAATTTTATGACTCAAGTCAGTTTGGACTTTTGATGGTCTCGATCCAAGCTTCCCATTCATATATATAGTGCATGTACTCATAGGTGGGCCCTATTAGGCCACAAGTTGTCAGACATCTTGATTGTGTCACGTAGTAATATCTGAACCATCCACTCAACTGTATCTTCACCTATTGATTTCCAGAGTTTCCTTGATATGGTGGCTCCCGTTGTTACCCGCCTGCCCATTTTCACGTCATTCGTGTCTGCCTAGTCATGCTGAGTCCACATGTTTGTGTCCACGTCCATCACACCAGACTAGCTTAGCCGACCCAGCCCAGCAATTTATTTAACCCAGATCATGTTGACTCAGCCCAATCTAGTATCGTTCAACTCAGTTCAGTCTGGTTCAACCCATTCTTGCACCGTTTTCGGTAATTCGAGAACTCTTTCATTACTTTAGATGCATATTGACATTGTTTAGCATGTTTGGATGATATGAGTTTATTAATTATTTTATTCTATTTAATCATGATTATTAATTCCATTATTTATTTATTTGTTAACTATGATAAATATTTACATGATTATTTGTTATTAATAATATTAATTTACTATTAATATTAGTCTTATTATGTTATTAAATTATATTTATTTATCTATTTGGATGTTCGCGTGTGTTATTTATTTGTATTTAATTATGTATTATTGTATTGTATAACTATGATACTATTTATATTCATTCTTAATGATTATTAACTATTTTTTGTTTATTTATTTATTTATTAAATTATTATTATTATTATTATTATTATTATTATAATATTTATATTATATATATATATATGTTTACTAACAGAGTGTATATTGATATTTACTCGTATTTACCGTATATTTATATAATATAATTTATTATTATTTTATGATTAGAGTATTGTCATGTTATGTACTTATTATTTATCTAATTATTTATGAATGCATTTTCTTTGTTTGTTTATTTATTTATCATTTATTATTATTATGACTCGATTTATATGCCAAGTGTTTAGTTATAAGTTTGTTAGCATTATTTTCTTTATTAGGGTGTATTGATGATATGAGCACATACCATGAGCATGCATCATATAGGGATGTTAGTATTTTTCTTAGTAAAGGGTTCTGATGTAGGTTTTAGAGTCCGAGCCCGCCGTAGATGTGCAGACATGCTTGGAGCTTGGACCACAAGTCCGTAGGACTCTCTCTCTACTTGACTCCTTGTGTGTAGAGTTTGATCGTGTTTTATATGTACGATGGCATCGATGGAGTTTTATCAGATCCCTCCAATGCCGAGTCATTTAGCCGTATTTTCTACGCATGTTTAATAAAACTACAAGGATGAGATCCCTTGTTGGTTTTCGAATATAAGCTCCAGAAATTTATGATATAAGCCTCTTTCCTAAGCCTATTATATAAGTACACACATTTTTATGGATTTCACGAATAAGAGAGTGAGTGGTATGGAGATATGTATGAATCACACTAGTACTCCTTCAAACCATGAGGTATTGTGGTGTATGATGGTACTGTGTAATGCAGTGCATTTTCGAAATATGTGGCACTAACTTAACTATTCCTTTTACCACTGGAGTACCATGGCGGGTGATATGGAAGGTGTGAGGGCGTAAGCGCTATATGTATGTATGAATATGATTATGAGCTGTGCATGCGAGCCGACAATTGCTTAAGTATGTTTGCTTACCGCCCAGTGTGAGGCAATCTTGAAGTTTTATAAGTTTTCATGGGTAATGGAATACTCATATGCCAGTTTGTATTAGTTATTTTTCAGACCAGTAACATTTGTTATTGACGGTTTTCATATAATATATGTAAGTATTGCAAATCCTAAGTCAACTTTGGTGGAAGGATAGAGAAACACTACATACACTTGAGCTCAGCACATTTATTTCTTTTCTTACTTTTACTTATAATTGATGTGTTTTAATGCTTATTTAATAATGTCTTCCATTCTTATGACACCAAGAGGTTGTTTCGATCTATTTTATCGATCAAGTCATACCTACCAACAACTTTAAACATGACTCGACTCGATCGTAACATTTCTGATTTGGTTTTTAAGTGAACCGAAATTGGGGTGTTACAACTTGGCCTTTGTGCTTTGGGACAGGAGAAATATGGAGGTTTGAAGAGGACTTAGAATACTGGTTTTCCCGAGAGTGAAACTTTTAAAAAATGCCAAGAGTGGTATCATACTAGTCAGTTCGGGATGCCATCTAGTTTGCAGCTCGATGGCTCCCCAATAATTACCGTTAGAGTGTTCAGTTGAAGTTATACTTGTTTGTTTTACATGAGAGTTAGCTTTCATTTGCCAATTTGATACCTAGTTATTTCCAGACCAGTGACACCGATTGTTGACAATTTTCTATTATATATGTAGATGAGGAGAACAGGAATGGGATATTCTGGCCCTAGCGGAAGAGTAGTGATTTCTATTTGCACAGACAGACTTGGCGCAACACATATTGCTTGTTGTTTGATTTTATTATGATGTATTATTTTGTGATGTTTTGTTTCATGTTGAAAGCATATGAAATATTTTGGCATAGGATATAGCAGTTGTGATAGATGCGATTAACATACCAACTTAAAATTTTACTGTTGTCGTTTATGATTTTATTATGCATTAAAAATTATATATAATGTGTTGTGATAATATATTATGTTAAACAGGTTGGCCACTTTTAATGGAAACTTTGTCCAATTTATTTTAGAATTTTTCGTAATTTTATTGCAATTTAATTGATTTTTGGGTGTGATTAATTGTCTTGAAATTCATGTAGCATTCTGCTAAGTTGTGTATCTCATTCCTGTATTAGTTGTGCATTATGATACTTTTTTGTCTTGAGATGCCTAGATGGTCTATGTCCCTTCGGCTTAGGTCGAGTAGACCAACTTAAGCAAAGTAAGGGTTAGTCTAATCTACCGTAGCAATTCCAAGTTTGTTTGAGATTGAACCAGAATTGGGATGTCATAGCTTGCTCAGTTACACCATTATCAACAATTAAATAATTCAAAAGCACTCTAAACATGGAAGATATTAATCAATTTGATGTCAAACAACATGATACATGAATGACATGATGAATGAACATGACACAACTATGTCGTAAAAGAAACAAGACAAGGTCCATATCAACTTGCTAAATGGATGCAGTTTAGGTATAAATAGTACATCGGTTAAACTGACTATGCCATTCTTGTATACAACATGATAACTAGTGAATAAGTATCTAGTGATATAATTAACGATTAAAAACATGAAAGGGTAATTTAACTCACTAACAATCAATTACTGTGTGATAATTTGATCTAGCATGAGTGACATAATTTACTACCAAATCACACATGCCAAAAATTGAATAACACAACAATGTCATATTAATAATTACCAACGATGTGGCCATGGAAGGAGTGAAACTATTAATAGTCCTATATCATAAATCAATCACATGATGGCATATAACTTGTAACTCTTACCTCTGCATTATGAATGACACTTCAATAGTTAAGTAATTTTACAAAGTCCAAACATGGTGACAGATTCCATTCCCAAGGGATCCTAATATCTCCACGTCTTGAGCTTCTTCACACTCGGAAAGGCGTGGAGTAGACATATACTATTTTGTACAACACAAGTCTAGACCTGTGGAATCAAAGAGTAATGATGGCAACTGCACCAGAGTACTCGGCCTTTGTGCTTTGGGCGAAGAGAAATATGGAGGTTTGGAGAGGGCATAGGATATTGGTTTTCTTGAGAATGGAACTTTTAAGAAAATGCCGATAGTTGCACCATACCAGTCAGTTTGGGATGTAATCTAGTCTGCAACTTGATGACTCCTCAATAGTTGCCCTTAGAGTGTTCTGATGAAGTTATATGATTGCTCTCTTTTATATGAGAGTCAACTCTCATGTCCCAATTTAATATTTAGTTATTTCCGGATCGGTGATATCCATTGCTAACGTTTTTTACTATCTATATGTAGGTAAGGAACATGAGTAGGATATGTCAATCTTAGTGGAGCAGTGATTGCTATTTGCACACACAGACCTAATGTGATGTGTATTTCTTATTACGTGATTGTCATGATGTATTATTTTATGATATATTTTGTATTATGTTGAAAACATCTAAAAATGTCTGACTTGGACTTAGTAATTATGTCTGATGTGATCAGCAAATGGGTTAAGGCCTAGCCTAGGATTATTATGTTGCAATCCAAGATTCTTGTTGTGCTCTGAAATATATAAATTATTGTTATGATAATATATTTTATTAAACATGTTAGCCCCTTATTACACTTTTAGGGAAACTCTATCCTTTTAATTTTAAAATTTTCTAAAATTTTTATTGTGATTTAATTGATTTTGGGTGTGATTAAATTATTATGACATTCACCTTGTGTCCTGCTAGGTTGCGCATCTCATGCATGCATTGGTTGTGCATTGTGATATTTTTTCTCTTGAGATGCCTAGAAGGTCTAGATCCCTTCTGCGTAAGTTCGGGTCAACTTAATCTAATTAAATGTTGGTTCGATCTACCATTACAACACACACAACATTGTCACATGGACTAACATACTCTTAGGTAAATGGTAGGACATGATTTAATAGAAAATAAGTATATTGTAGAGTCAAATTTATTAGTTTTGGTCAAGTTTTGATCCCCAATTGGATTTATAGTCAATGTAATCTTTAGGTAGGTTTATGGACCCCACCTTTTTGTGAGTTTATACAGAGGTTATATTCTCTTTATTAGAATCAAGCAAATAACTAATAATTGAGTGTGTTCTTAAGTATATAGATTACAAGGACTTGCAAACGCCATAGTGCCAGCTTCTATCATTCTCACCACTAATTCAAAGATAATATAACCTATGTATCAAATATTTTCCCAAATCGAGATCATTCCTTCATTTGGGAACCCTAATAGAGTTTAGGCTTGATTTTCCTAAATCAAAGCCAAACCCTAACACGTACACAAACAACGCCAATCTTACAAATGCTCATATGAATAATTAAACCTCGCCACCTCTTACCTAACTGATCATATTCTCATAACACCTAAGGCTAAGATTTAAAGTGACACCATTGCCTGATGAGGCTAAATATGGCTGCTATTCGTGGGCTCAAAAATATGAGATAATTTAAATTAATTACACATATAGATCACTTATTGCTTGGAAGATGTTCAAAGTCTTGAATAACAAATTTACAGAGCAATATGCATTGTTGGCATAACTTTTTAGTAAAGTCACATATAAGGATGGACCCCCACCGAATCAAATTAAAGATCAGTGACTAAATCTCACAATTTATGAGATAATATCTCCAAATTAATTGATAATATATCTCATATCAATTAAATAGAATTATGGATAAAAATGCAAATAAAAATAATCAATTATTTATTTTTCATATTAAGAGCAAAAATGATGGTGATGAAAAAAGATAATAAGCTGGAAAAATCAAACTTTTTTCTCGTAATTAAATCTTGACTTGCATGGTGATTTTTATCAATTGACCCATCCTGTTGTTCAGATAGATTTTTTATATCTTATATTTAATTATCTTATTTTAATATTCTTCATCAAAATCCTTCCCGGCCCGATCAAACATCTTCCATGCATTTATTTTTTAATCAAGAAAAATTAAATGTTTATTCAATCTTAATTGATGATTAGTTTATTTTTAGGATAATTTATTCATCATTTTAGTCTTTATAGGATTATTTTAGGATTAAATAATTAAATGATAATTCATTTTAGGCAAGGCTTATAAACAAGCGAGCGAGTTCGGTGACTCCTTAATAGATGCCTCAAGGGATCAGGAAAATGAGAAATATTAAGAGAGTCATCAAGCTAATTAGTTCATGACACGATTGGGTTTGCAACCACATGGCTATTCAGTAGATACCCTTAAGAATATTCACGAGAAGTGTATATAAAAGCTTTCTTCAAAATGAGAGTTTAGTCTCATTTGCCAATTTGTTATGTAGTTATATTTTTGGACCAATAACGTTCTTTATTGATATTTTTCTTTATATATATATATATATAGGTGAGGATTAAATACTAGATATATGGGTTTGGATGGAAAAGCAATGGCCTACCTTATGTGTGCACACACACATAATGACCAAATATTTATTTTGATTGTTTTAATTGTTTTGTTATATTGTTATGAAAAAAATGAAGTACTTAAAGATAGAGATTTTGGTATATAAAAATGCATAATGATAATAGGATCTAAATATGTATATTAGTATAAATATTACATGATAAAGGTGAAGATGAATAAATGAACAAGTAGGTCGAGACCCAAGATCGTAAAATATTTTGATGTGGTCAAATTAAATATTTACATAAAAATATATATATTATATAATAGATGTTGATGGTTTTATATATTTACACATAATTTTGATAGAATGGCTCTTAATTACACTTTTAGAAGAGGCCCTGCTCATTTTATTTCAAATATTCTTATTAATTTTTTATTATTATTTTTTGTATGAATTGATTGTCATGATATCCATATAGTGGTATATTATAATTTCAAGTAATAATCTTTACATAGCAACAAGTATCTTCCATTTTGAAACACCAAAGGTAGACCTACTCATAATACATAACAGTCCAATTCAGTCAGCAAACAAGTCAAATTCAAAGTATCACAAGAACATTGTCTTGCTCAAACTTGACTTGTAAGATTCAAATTCGAATCAAATTTAATAATTTAAATAACAAATTTCAAATCAAGTTAAATCAAGCCAAACATCAAATATTTACAAACTAGCTAACTAAATTAGCAACCCTAATTTTAAGAGCATCGCATCTTTCAAACCTTTTTTTCTTTTTAAAAATCACTGGTAATATATAGTGTAGGGCCTTCAAAGAACAAATGGCCATGGATAAATATTATTAGAACGCAAAAAGATAACAATACATAAAGTTATTAATTGAACAAGTCAACTCGTGAACATTTGTTCGACTCGACTCAATTCGAAACTCAACATTTAAATGTCGAACTCGAACTCGAACTCGACTCAAACTCGAATCTTAAGCCAAACTTAAACAAAGTCGGTATTCGACTCAACTCAAGTCGCTTATAACTCGAACTCGACTCAAACTCAATTCGATAAAATAATGTAATAATATAATCTTTATATTATATTTTATTTAATTATATATATATTATTTAATTATATATATATTATTTAATTATATGATAACAAAGAAGTGAAATAATTGAGATAAGTATTTTATCCTAAACGATCCCGATTCATCCAATGATCTTAATAAAAACAACATTGGACAAAAGCTTGGATCTACTTACATATGCCTAATTCATAAATATATGATTGGCACCTACCAAGTATGCAAGGGAGTAGGCAAATGAGAGAAAAATAAGTCACCAAAAAGGAGACAAAACCAGTAGGTTCACTCCTAACATAACAGAACAACATAACTGTTGACATAGAACTGGAGCGGCAGCCAAGTGATCGGTGGGCGTTCTACTTGCAACAGCTGGAGAAACTGCACGACCTCCAGGTGAGCTCTGCTGCTGATTCGTCGGTAAAGGATTTTCCGGTTTGTCATGTGGTGCCAGCGTAAGAGGAACTCTCTTCTCATCAACTACATCGGTACCTGTCATGTTTTTCAAAGAGAGACGATTGACTTACAGGGCTTGGTCTGCAAGTGCCTTACATGTTAAATAGCTAGATATAAGGCATGTTAAGAATTCAGAAAAGCGCTTAAATTTTATGATCCACAATGAACACACAAAGATACGGCAATTAAAAGTGGAAGAGCATCCAACTTCCCATAAAGGTGAGAAGCCAATATCTAAGAACAAGCGCAACAAAATGGAATGAAGAGCATTTACTTACTTTAGAGGCGAGTAACTCATATCTAAGAATAAGCAGCTACAATGCAAGTGCTATAAGTTTCACATACAGTAAGATACATGTCAAAGTCATTTTGAAGAATGTTGAAACTTGTTTGTCCCATTCCAGACGACCTCAACTATAACACTAGAATTATATAATGGAGCATTAAGTTAAAAAGTACTACTCACAGTTGGATCGAGACCATCCCCACTTCAAACCTTCACGATCAAAAACGATACGATAGCCTGTCATTAAGTTTTCTGCAACAAAATAAAAAAATAAAAGTTCTTGAGATTTATGTAGCCAATGCCAGTCCATCTAAATTTTTATTAATTATATATCAAGCCTGGAATACTTACGTCCAATAGTCCCCATATTGCTTTCAGTTGGAAGTATGGCTAAACAAAAGCCATCAACCTCCACCTATATCATATGACAAACATCACTTCACAAAAAAAGAAAGAAAATGATATAGGAAACTCGATTATTTCCAGGAAATCAGGCACAAAATGCAGAGCCTGCAAAAAGGCTCTTCAATTAGCTACCCACAGGCCAGTAACCAGGATTTCCACATTACATGTCCTGTAGAATTTATAGAAAGAGCTCATCAAAGCCACAGGGGACTTATAAGCAGCCTGTCACAATCTCTGGCACCAGGTAAGATCCATAGGTCTTAAATGTATGGTTTACCTGGTAATATTAAACAAAAGAGAAATGATAGACAGCAGAAAGGCTAATTGTAATTCCTAGAAAGGTGTAAAATTCATAGAAAAGATCTCATCAAGCCACAAACAGGGGACTTGCAAGAAGCCTGTCACAGCCCCTGGCACCAGGTAAGATCCATAGGTCTTAAATGTATGGCTTACCCGGCCTATTTATTAAATACTGAACAAAAGAGAAATGATAGATAGAAAGAAGAAAGAGTAGGAAATAGAAATAAGAGATGCCATTCATAATCAAAGATAACGTCGTTTACAAACATATCAACACTAGTAATGAGGTGATCTAGAATGGTTGAAAGGGACCATACACAACTTGAGTGATATTCCCTGTTTTCAACATTGTAGAAAATCGTGGACAAATAATTGAGGTATATAGGAAAATTTAAACAGGATGATTGTGAGCAGATTGATATTTTTTAAGCTCAGGCAGATATGGGCCCCTTCATCACACAATGTTATAACGAAATTCTAGCATTCTTGACTTTTCTTCCACCAGATACGCAAAGGTGTTGGGGGCATGGATCCTAAACTAGGATCCATACAATTACAATCGCTAAATTGAAGTTTCAAACGAAAAAGAAAAAAATATTATTCATGAGTGGGGTCAATAAGTCATATTTAAACCAAGATTCATTAATATCTGCTAAAAATGGAAATACCCAAAGGAACTCTGGTCGACAGCAGAGAAACTGGAATGGCAAAAATAAACTACAGCTCATTGAAGTGCAATGAAGCAAATACTTTGTAAAGTGATGTCACATACCTCATCTGTTGAAACCACAAATATCGGACTTTGAATAATAAAGGTCTTGTGCCCAGGGAATTTCAAATTAATAGATGGTAATCGAGGAGGACCACTGTGAAAGCACATTTCAAGAATTATTGACAAGAGATCAAAATTTATTTAAAAAGAGATTTGAGCAATCAAGTTCGGTTGATTGCAAAAATTTTGCATGCCTGGCCTTGTAACAATAGTTCCAAGTTGATTGTTCATAGCTAAACCTCGATGTATTCATATGCCTGTCAAACTAATATGTGAAAAATGCAGATAAGAAAGGTTGTTATGCAACTTTAGGATCAAGAAGATGTAGGTGCTTGCGTGCAGCTTTTGGATCAAGAAGATACCTCTGAAGTAATCTTCTCATATACGTCTGCAGGAAGGAATGTGAACGAGGAACCAGTGTCAACCAGAGCAGGAAAGTCTGTATCTTTGGGGCATGAAGCTGCAACACAAATGCCCGCTACTTCAACAATATATGTGGTGCTGAAACAGACCAAAAAGAACAAAAAAATTTCAAAAAAGATAATTTGATATGAATCATCTTTTTATATCCTAAATTATAGATGGTTTTGTTTGACAATGAAAACAACAAAAAATTTAAAATTTAGTTATCAAAAAAATTGTGAAAACTCACTATTTTCCATCAGAAGTCAAAAAGGGAGTGGCTTGTTGCAAAGGTGACCCCTGATCTCCAAAATAAATTCTACCAGAACCTTCCTCATCAAAACACATAGAGAATGAATTCCGCACCAGGCCCATCTTTGAAAGGAAAGTTGGAACAGAAATATCAGCAAAACCCAATCCCATAAGTCCATCAGGAGCAATTCCACTCAAATAACCACCAGTTTGCTTGCGACCACACCTAAAATCATCACATAGAGAAACAAAATCATTCTACTACAATATCTTCAGAGAAATGAAGTAAGAAACAACAGTAAGCTAAACTTCACAGTAGAAAAAGATGCATACCCTATAGTAACAGGAGTGTCCACAAAGGAAGCAGTAGTGCCGCTAGAAGCCAAATGCACAATGTCCTCAACCAAATACCCAGAGGTGGATGTGTTGTCTGAATAGTAGTTAACCACGTAGGGGCATGGCAGCTTTGAACTTTCACAGCTAGATTGATGATCACATAGCTCATGGCCACAAGATATATGCTTACTGGTACTTGACTGACTTGGGCTATATACACCAAGATTTCTATCCTGCACAATAGATGCTCCATATACGAGGGAGCACCTGCCAATCAATCATTGGAAATAAGTGCTAAACCTGCTGTTACTATGTGCTAGCAGTGAGCAGATTAAACAAATGAAATTTCTTCTGTCAATTCAAAGGTAACAGAAACAAAGAAAAAAATATACAGTAAGCATGTAATGGGCTTAACCCCAGAGTTTTTAATTATACAGTGTTTGGCAGAAAAAAACTTCATAAAATCTCAATATAATATTAGTGCAAATTTCTTTTTGTAGGAATCATTAATTGTGCCAAAGAATAGATAATAATATTTCACAAAAAGTGTTATAATGTTCTTTAAAAAATGTCAAATTAGGGATGTTCAGAAGATGCAAAATTTTTCAGAAGAAAATAGGTAGAATCAATCTAAAAATACTAGATAAAGGCATCTTGAAACAATTTTTTGCATTATTACTTGTGTATACTCTACCCTCTATAAGGTGTGATATAATCATTCTACATTCACATTGCTAGGTCGTATCATAGAGTTCCAGAAACCCCCTCACTAGGTAGAGTGGTAGCTGTAAAAATTGTCATGAGCCTCTTTGGAGGTTTTAAAATCCACAGCCAGTAGGAAGCCCTCATTGATGAAGCAAGTCTTTTTCTTTTTAAATTAAAGGTCAAACAAATCATAAGAAGAGTAGGATAAGTAAATGAGAGAACACAGCTGTTGGGCTTGCAAATGCGGCCAAATTCATAGGTAAAATGCAACATGGTTTAAACTACTACATAGTCTTTCAATCGTTCCCACATTGAAGCAGCAGAAACAGTCTTAGTTTGCAGGTTGCTCTAACTCAACAAGCCTGTGTTTCCTGTTCTACCGATTCGCTCCACTGTTGCAATTATCAATAAATCTATGATTTTTATCTTCAAAATTCTCTTCTACAGCATCATCAGGACATTTTAGGAAACGCCATCCAAGCTTCAAAGACATTCCTGGTTCTGGTCACTCATGCTTGTTTTCATAGCCCATGGGCAACAGAAAACATGGACGGACAGCAGGAAGAGAGAAGTAGGCATGACGACAAGAAAAGTGGAACAAAGATGAGAGGCTTGAGGGTTGTGCCCACTACAGGAGTAAAAAATAGAGAAATAGACGCCATTTTGGTTTTTCTTTCCTTGTGTTTTGTCCCCAACCGGAAAAAATATTTATTTTACAAACACTACACCATATACATTTTAGGTTTGCTGTTAATAGAACTATTTACTTTAAGAAAATTAAGACTAGAAACCAACCAAAAAAACGCCCCATTAATTTAATCCGAAGTATCGCATACCAGATTGTAAAAGCCAGCAGATAAAGGAGCACACTCTATGCATTCACAAGGTACCCAAAATAAGTCACTTCCAGTATCCAGTGCAACAAAGAAAGAAATGCCAGGTGTTCCAACTTTAATCCACATGTAGTGCAGCCTATTCATTCATTTAAAGAACACCCGATATTCAAATTTAAAGCATTAAATATGAGTAAACTCGGTAAAGTTACTTCTGCAGCAACTAATAATTTCGATACTACAGGAGTACAGAATATGCAATTATAAGACAAGTCACATAATAATAATGATATTGGACAATCGTAATAACATGAAGAATAAAAGAGAACAACACCATATACAGAACAAATTATTGTCATTGGAAACTGCAGTTCCTGTTTGCAATCAATTCAGTTGGAATGGTACTTCAAATTTACATCTTGCAGATGACAAAAATATATCTATATATAGAACGAAAGGAACGTAAAATTATTCATCCACTTCTAGATAGTTATTGACTTGATCAATACTATAGCTTGGTAACATTCCCAACCCTCCATTTAAGTTTCACCATGGATGCATCCACAAATAATTTTTTCTGTCTAATGCTAGAAATAGATTTCAAGACGTGCTGTAAAGATGCTTAAGATATTGACATTGAGATAAGTAATAAGCAAGATGACAAACAAACCAGTAATAAGGGCAATAATAATAATTTAAATTTTAAATAAATTTAAAAAAAAGAAAAAAGGAAAAACGAAAATAAAACTCACCAACCCAAGTCATTGCCGGAGGCAAAGGTGTCGCCACTGTCGGAAGGGAACAAGAGCTGGTACTTAGCCCCGAGCTTCATGCTCTGGCGCTGCAGATCGCTGGCGAGGAGGGCCGAGTAGTAGGCGAGGCTCCTGCGCCTGGGCCAGGGCAGGGGGCACCCCCATTGCGGGAGAGAGCACGGGACCTGGCCTGGTCGGAGAAGCGGTGGAGGAGGTCGGAGGAGTAGAGGAGAGAGTTGGAAAGTGGGAGGAGGGTGAGGAGAAAGAGAAGGGGTCGTCCCAGTCCCATGGGTGGTTGGGAGGCGAGCACAAGGGGATCAATCTATTCTTCTCTCTAGGGTTTTCTTGTGAATTTGGGGGAAGAAAGAAGAAGAAGGTGTTTGCAGGTGAGAGGAGAGGAGTGAAAAACATCTCATATTCTCCAAAAATTGAAACCCGCTCTAATAGCTCCTAAGGGGAGTGAAAATGATTGATTGTTATGCCCGCCTGCCTTTCTTTTTCTTCCTTGCTTTTTTCGCTTTATTGCTTGGGTTTATGCCCGTATCCACATTTTTCATCTCGCATTGCGTTTTTTCCAAATTTTGTGACCCCCCATGTGAGGTTGTTGTCAAACGTGTGCTTAGATCCTTTTTGAATTTTATTTCGGTTTTAATTTTACTGAGCTCCATTTGAACTAAAAAATAACTGAGTAAAGACCGGACATAGCTGAACTTGAGAACGAGTAGAAAACACTTATGCTAATATTTTTTAAAATCAGCTTTACCTATATTTATATAAATAAATATAATGAAATAAAGCTCATATTTCTCTATGTTTAATTCGAAGCAACTCCACTTCAAAGGCTATTGAGTTTGACCCAAACTCACGATTAAATGAGTCAAGTTTAAGCATAATTATACTTAATTTTATTTACTTGATTAGTACCCAAGTTTGGAAAAATATCACCGCTAATAAGCCAAACTTTCAAGTGATTATAAGATGTGCATATCGGACATGCTCAAGTTTTATGAGGAGGGACGTAAATAATCATCTAATTTTTTATTTTATTAATCATCGTTGTAATCTAAAATATAATAAAGATGGATATAACTTCTGTTTGATAAACTTATGATTAAAGGGTGTCTTGATACATTACTCCATGTTTCAAAGCATTTTCGATGTTATTTACAATTTAAGGATATTTTTTTCCCTCTAATGACATAACACATTAAGCCTAAGTTTAAGAATCATAAAGTTTAACCAATTCAGGTTGTATTACAAAAAATTTACCAAATTAAGCCAAAATATTATTTTTAAATAATGAAAATATATTTTTAAAAAGGTCAAATTAATCGGGCTAAATTTAATTATTGCCAAGCGGGATTTGGCCATGACAATCAAATACAGTTGATAGCATAGGACAGTCAAACATAGTTGCCTTTTTCTGACAATTGCTAGTTCTCATCTTTTTTCTTTTAAGAATTAGGAAAATTATCGGATATATCTTACTACCCAAGCCAACCTAGTATGGGGTAGTTTAATCATTATGAAAAATACCATTAAATCATGAATAACATACAAGACACCCTTGAACGGCAAATAGTATATTATACCACCATTAAATAATAAATATCTCTTTTTAATATTAAAAAAATAGTAAAAATAAATAATAAAATTAAGGGATGCTAATTAAATGTGAAATGGTAGTAGTAAAAGCCAAAAGGCTGTACCATTACTATTTTACTATTTTATCAAAACATAATTGGTAAGTTTACTTAAAATATTAAATTTCAACTGAATATGTACTCTTGAAGGATAGACTTAATTGTCTGTTTCTCATTTAAGAAAACTATTCAATTGAGATACTTATAAATCAATTCATAAAACTAATTTTACTTTGCAATATCCACTTCGAGTAAAATATGCCTTGTGTAAGCGGTAAAAAAATTATCTGTATTTTTAACCGACACAAGATGGTAAAACTAAGAAAAAACGATAGTAGCAGAGCGTTCACAATTAGTTAATGGTTCGGTTTCAATATCTGGTTACAAACTTGGTCAATAGTTGTCCATCTGCCAAACTTTACAGCCTTTATTACTACATTTAAGGTGGCGAGGTTGGCTTGTGCTCATGTTTTGCAAGTTCAAGTCAAAATAGGCCAATCAAATAGGTTACAAAAACTTTAATTGGTTTTAAATATTCGGCCATTTGCACAAACCCTATTTCCAAGAGCATTCCCTTTCTGAATATTTCCAATCCATACTTGCTTCACCAATCTATCAAGTGACTCGAGATTTTCTTTTTGGCAATGTAGCTAACATATAGGAGTGATGATTCAAAAATCTGCAAGACTGGTTGATGTTGCCAACGACCGAAGCAAGGTGAGAGCTTGCTCCACAATTGCACGATTCCTTGCCTGCTGCACCCACTTCATGACAACATCCGCTGCTTCACTACCATGTACACTACTTTCTAACAGATCTGCTGCATCCGTCAGTTTTCCTTCAGCAAGTAAGTTATCAACACGGCTTATAACTGACTCAATGCTATCTCCATATTGACCATCTTCTTTCATCTGCCAAAAGAAGTGCAATCAAATAATGAACGTTCACAAGAAATGCTAGCTATCCATGTTTGTTCTCTCAACTTTTTAGAACAGTACTTTTACATGGAAATCAAAACAGAAGGAAAGAACACCACTAAAACAGCTGTTAACAAAATTTAGTCTTGGTCTGAAGACTAGGCCCCTTGCATATGAGCATCTTCCAATTGATTGTTAAGATTGAAGGCCCAACTTATCTATTACATTGAGACAAATAAAGGTCGATTACCTACCAGGGTTTTTGCAGGATCAGGCAGTAGTCGATTTTTTGTAAGATGTACTGCCTTTTTACATAGCATCCTAATATGCGGGATGCCCTAAACTAATATAGACATTTTCCACACAAAAGAGTGATATATATGTCATAATATCACAACAATGCCTGATAAAGAATACTCATATAGTAATCAGATTTGGACACCACGAGTTCCCTAGCTTTTCAGTGTTCTGCCAGCTCACCAAATATTGGCAGGTCACCTAAGAATGAATCAAAATTCACCTACCTAAATCACCAGAAAATGAACTTGAAGTGATGCTGCAGGCAGTTTTCTTCAAGTACCTTAATCGTGGACGCAACATGAGCTACAGCATGGGCAAGCATACCTCCCCCGCCAGCTGGAATCAGTGCATAATGGCGCAGCACCCCTTTAAGTGCATCAAACTGAAATCAAAGCTAAATGTCATACACCATACAATTCAGTTTGCAAAAAATGGAGTTCCACAAGCATGCACAAAGAGCACAATGGAATTTGCTTTGACAGCAATCAGTATCAAGCATGTCAAAACTTTCTAGAAAGTTTCTTTTGTACTCTTCGCAGCAATGAAAACAATGGTGAAATAAATAAAACATGGAAGCAAACAATCAGTCCAATAATAAAAAATATTGTGTTAACAGATCTAGCTTGGATATAACTAAACCTCAATTTCACTTCCATTTATCAAGAAATATTTTAAAGGAATAAATAAATTTGGATATCCATGTTCCGCCTTAACAAACACATAAAAAAGCAGCTTACCTTCTGATTTAGTTGCAAAGCGGTATCTACAGCACGTTCAAGAGTATCTTTGGGAAGTGAAGTGAATACTACATTTAGAAGTGAGTCACTGTTAGACACAGTGCCAGTTCCTTCAAGGGATGAATAAAGAGTATTTAATTCAGCCTGAACAGGTAGTCCTTTCGATAGTGCATCTTCCAAAGCAATCACTGCCTAAACAATTCAAGTGATTGTCATTCATAACAAAATGGTATTTGGCACATGCAACAATACCAATCCAACAGATGCATGCACAATGATCCATGATCAACGTGCAGAATAGATTAATCACAATTAAAATGGATGACATGAGAACTATGTTTCCTTTATTTGAACAGAAAGTTAAAACAAATAAGGAAACAAGCAGGTCATACCAATGCAAGCTTGTAAGCAATATGCCTTTGGCAAGACTCCTCGGATCTTGCAAAGAACGCCATGCATAGTGCATCAATCTATCAGCAATGAGAAAAAAACAAAATCAATTAAAAAAAGGACAAAAAATAGCACTTGCTAAATCAACAGAACATAAAAATCACACGGAGCTAGAGCTTTGAATTCTCTTTACATGAGTATTAGCCTCAGCCATTCTTTCAATCTGATAAGCCTTTTCTTTACCAATAGCAGTAGCCATTTCAGCCTTTGCAAATTCCTGGGTATTCTTTAACTGTAAGACTGATTCTTCCTCCTGCAGCTGATTTACTTAGTTTAACTGTCTAACAAAAGTTAAAGATGAGAATAAGCATATTTTTAATTTAAGTTACCTTTTGTTGTAACTCTAGTTTTAATTTCTCATCTGCTTTCTCTTGGAGAGAGTTGACTGCAGCAGCTGCCTTTGCATGCTCTCTATTCAGTTCCTAAAAGTTATTGGAGTTTTAAATAAAAAAATTGATGCGCCACAACAAAAAAATAATAACCTCATTGCTTACAACCAACCATTATATTATTCTAAACTTAATAGGTGAATTAGAAGCTCGAGCATAGTATTTCGCAATAGTCAAGAAGGATCTCACCTTATCTAACAGTGCCGCTTCCTCTGCGTACATAAGTTCTCTTGCCCTAGCATCTTTCAGCTCTTTTTCATATTTCTCCTGAGATATGCTCCTAGCATTTAGACAAAATCTACTTGAAAGAAAGATCAAGGGTTTAAAAAGAGGTACTATTAACCTTAATTTTCCTCTTTTGCTCAGCATATGTTTTGGCATCTTGCTCTGCTTGTTTTTTCTCAGCAGCATGTATAGCTTCTATAAAGTCAAGGACAATCTTTCCATCACTGGGAAGGGCTGCATCATTTGATTCCTCATTTGCAAGAGCCGAGTCCTTCAGTTTTTAAAAAAATCTACAAGTTGGTAAAAGAACTTGTGATATACTATAATTTAAATGTTGGTGGCATGGTTTTTTACTCGTGGCATTATTAGGTCGCAGAAATAATGAGAAATGAAGCATACAGCATGGTAAAATATCTTGCCATGAAATAACCTCTTTTCTTTTGGCATAAGTCAATCCAGCATCAGAAACCGCTTCACCTTTTAGATTCTCTCCAATAAAACCTCTCTCCTTCAGGAGATAAGCATCAAAAGGGGAATTGCCATCTCCAGTTCAGTGTTAACATTTTCCTGAAGAGAAAGTGTTACCAGGTGGCTTAAGCTGCCCATAATGCAAATCATCTTCCAACTTCTAACTACAAAATAAGGTATTATATAATTAACTTAAATAAATAATAAAAAGTCCCACAGACAAAAAATTTGTACAAGAAAACAGTAATCATATACAGAACAATCTAAATATAAGTGTCGAGTGAAAATGCCGGGAATCCATGTTTCATGATGTATACCTTTGAAAGCATCTGTGGATTCAGGTGATTCTCTGACGCTTCCAATTTGCCAAATGCTTTGTGATGTGATGCAACTTCTGAACTATTACTATTCTCTTTATCACTTTCACAATGCTCAATTTCGTATTCCATTTTCCCAGTATGAAGTCCTTCATCTTTAGAGACTTCTGAGGGTGTATCAAGGTCTTTGACTTCGGTACTTATACTTGATTCTGGCGAATCTGTTACCAGGATAGAATTACTTTCCTCTGCAGTATCTTTTACAGCCTCATCTTGCACCTTGTTTTCATCTCTATCAGTCTGCTGTTCATCAACATTAGGTGGAGTTGGCACAGATTCTTCCTTTATAGTGACAAAGTCAGTATGTAACCCACTAATTTCCCCAGTCTTCAAATTTACTGCTACCTCTTTAGATTGAGTCTCATGTTCCACTGCAATTGTTTCAGTGGCAAAATCATCGGAGCCTAAAGACATGATTTTATCCTTCCCCTGAGGTTTCTTTATATAGCCAGCTTGATAAGCCACAGCAAAAATACCACCTAGCAGAGCACCTCCAAGTAGAACTTTTGGCATAGAGCTCTTTGAAGTGGGAGGCCTTTCAGAAGGTGCAGAAGTTGCATTGCTTTGAGAGGCAAAAGCCAGACCCCTTCTTGAGTGAATAAAACAAGGCATCTGTTGCGAAATCAACAAAAAAGTTGGACATATTAAGGCAATAATAAACCATTGTTGTGGGGAGTTGCCATCTTCAGTTAACAAATTAACAAATATATTATCACTCCAAAAAGTTAGAGCTGTAAATGGTACAAAAGAATGTAAGAAACTTATGGCATTTTCCTGAAAGTTATCCATTGCTAAACATAGGTGTAAGAAAATTCCAGAAGGAAAGAAGCAGCAGCTGCAATATGTATGCAATTACCTGAGCTGTTGTAGTCTGATGAAGCCATCTCCTTGATAAGCCTGTTGAAACTTCCAAAATAGACCTGTGAGAAAGAAATAACATTATTTAAAGCAGAAAACAAGTTGTTTGTTCCAATAGAACCTGCAATGCATGTC
The DNA here is from genome assembly GCA_033002965.1 of Piper betle. NCBI lineage: Eukaryota > Viridiplantae > Streptophyta > Magnoliopsida > Piperales > Piperaceae > Piper > Piper betle. Next base: position 23,523 of record JAURVB010005255.1, read on the forward strand.
TGACAAAAACAATGTATTAGGATATCAAGAAAGTAGAAAACTCCAGGGCTATATTGACTCAGAACAAGTTCTACATGAATTAATAAGGATGTTACTTAATTTAGTACATTATTATTAATAGTTTCCCACTTAAAATGGGAATCCTAGCACCATAAACTATTAATATTTCTATTCAGTTATTGTTCTTGGTCATCCAAGTTCCCTTACTCTAGTTCTCTTCCCAGCTATCCCCTCGCTATTAGATTCCTACCTTCTTTTTCCACTCCCCATAATAAGCCTAAAACGCAGTGGAGCTAAGGTCACGGCAAGGACAAAGAGTTTAATTTTCACATCAGATTCCTTCACACAACTCTCCAACGTAAGTTATGCATAAAATCCCAAATATAATTATGCAACACTGTCAACTTAACCCAAAGATGCTAGTTGTTGGACGCAATATGAAGTTAAGACCAATGTTGGGAGTTTATCCCACCAAATCACGTGTATAATTTATATTAAGTCATAGACATGTATTAGAAACCCTAACATGGGGCGGAAGTTAAGTTTTCAATAAACAAGACCCTCGTTAGAGAAACTTATGTCAAATTAAGAGAAAATTTAGGGTTTCTCTTACAGTGCTCTCTAGACATAACATCTAGGCAGTGGAATCCAAATATCCTCTATTTGTGAGGAGATTCAACATAAGACAGCATTTTCGATCTAATTCCATTGCAAGATAAGCATCTAATTATACATTTTGATGTTTTCATTGGCAACAAGAGCCTGTTAGATGTTCTCCACGTTTTATCATGGTTTATGATTAAAATGTTGTGGTTTATCATTGATTCTTCCATGAATAATCATAAATCACGGCAGCTTTTACTAGATCTAATTGAAAGTTTCAATTTTTATGATCTCATCAAAGAAATTGAATCAGATTAGATGTTTAATCATGCTATAATTGTTAGATCTGATTAAATATTGTTGTTTTCAATTACTGTTTAATAACTTAAAATCATTTCTTGGATGATTAATGTGTTGAAGCATGACTAGATCTATTAAATCATGTTTGACGATAGAGATGGTTTTTATATACATACTTTAGTCGTGGTATGCATGATTTTATACAGATATTATGTCTTTGATTTTAAGTAGACATATCATATCATGTCTTAATTCACGCTTTGATTAGTTATTTTTAAAATAATTAAGTACTCATTATTATACAATCATAATTAATTATTAACAAGTCCTACTTATCTGCCTGACTAAGATTAACCCCTACTCTCGAGTCCGAGGGCAACAGCCGACGACTCTCCTAGAGTCCCGCGTTGAAACCCAACCAGCCCACCCCTTCGGATCTCCTATCAGGCCATCCGACCTCCATTCATGCCGGAAAATAAGCCGGAAAACAGAGAACCATAAGAATATTTTTAAAAAATTTAAAGGTGGGACTATTTTCTACCTAGATCTGGCAGGAATCCAACGTTGGCATGCTCTACAGCCGTCAATGCCTTCGTTGGCGATGAGCCCACCCAACTGGAGCCCGTCCTCGACGGCCGTTACTTGCGTGAGACGCCTGGCAGCCGACATCACCGTCGCTTTCCCTCTAGACGTGTTGGCCTCACCCTCCCTCTGTCGCCGAAGACCCCCACCCTCCTCGCCCGAGCCCGTCGTCGAGGGGACAACTCCGGCGAGAAGCTCCACCGTGGCTGCTTGCCCACTTCCAACTGCGTTCGCCACTGTCCTTAACCCCGTGTATGTTGGCCGAGACTTAGGAACCATCTTCCAACCACCTGTGGACTGCCTTGACGCGGGCCAATGGACGCCTGCCGATGGTCGCCGGCGAGCTTCCCCGGACTTCCCTCTTTTACTCCCCCTGCCTAATTTGTCAGTGGATTGGGAAAGTGGGACGCTAGTACTGGTCGCCGAACCGTGTCCGTTTTAGCGACTGAAAGCCCGAACCAAACACTATGGTGTCATGACCGTTTCTCTCTGTACCCGTTCCGCCGTAACCGTTCCCTGCCGTGACCGGTTGACCGCCCAAACCAGGACAGTGACCGTGTCGGTTGCGCCAGTTATCAAGTTCTACCCATTAAAGGTCTGTTCCGTTTCTTGCTGCCGCCGCCATCTTCGTGTTTGCCCACTATCAGGACCCATTTTAAGACGAAAACTGACCAAATTTGATTTTGTTCGCGTTCAGATTTTTTGTTTTAAAGGTATAATTCAAGGCTAAATTGATCATTTGATTGTATTAGATTATTTTAGCTTAAATTTAATGAGTTTAAGGTTTTTTATAGACTTTTAAGGAGTAACTAACAATTAATTAACGTGGGCTTGACATGTATTGTTATTTAATTATGCATGTAGGACATTTTTTATCAATTGGAGCTAATGATTGAAGCTTTTAAATTGATCTCATCATAGTTATAGAATGCATAAACTTTTATTAAAGATAAATTAAATTAATTATTTGAGTTAAGTATTGTGATTGTGAGTATTACCCAATATTCTATACACTCTATAAAAATAATTGTTTGTTATCTTAATAATAATTAATTCAATGCATAAATTTTTATACAATAATAATTGCATTTCATGCTCACCAATGGTTGAAATTGTTCTTGATTGGAACAAACGAAAAAAGCTTAGGGGTGGCAGTTATGATATTTGGCACTATAAGGTTTAGTTGATCCTCGATGATATGGAGGTGGTAAAGGCTATCCATGTAATAAACTCCTCCTAATGCTCCTGGGATTTTAGTGCATTACCAAAGGGACTTAGAGGGTTTATAAACCACACTAAAGTCGGGGTTTTATTGTCGTCAGCCAGTTGGTTTGATCGTTTGTCTAGGTTGGTTCAGTTTTCAAAATACGTGCTGTATGGCCGAAGTCAACCACATGTACGTGCTATGAGGGTTTACCGAGTATATGATCATAGCGTTAGATACGCAACAATAGATTAAGTTATTAGTATATATGAGAGTATACGTTGTTTGTTATATTTTTTGTCTTTTAGGTCGTAGAATTAGATTTAGGTTGTTAATCGTATTAGGACACGTTGTTTAGGGGTTGCTAGTTTCTAGAACGTGTCATTTGGTAGAGGTGTGGCTTATCATTTTTTATTTTATTTGACTTGTGTTTATGACTTATTTGACACACCTTGTTAGCCCTCAGACAACTTTTAAAAGCTCATAGAACCCATTTTACATTTAATTAATCATATCCAACCCAAGAGTGAAATTTCTAAAATAAACTTGGGATTTTTTAAAATATCCAAACTAGCCCTCAATTAACCCCAAAATACCTTAGCCACCCCTCCACTTAAGATTAAATACCTTAACTAGCCCCACCAAAATATAAGAATGCCCAAGTTAACCCTCCCCTTTATTTCTCTTTCCTCCCCATTCTTCCCGACCACCACCATCACCTCACCCAGCCGATGCCCTTCCCTCCTACCCTCACCGCCGCCACCCTTGCCACCGGCCAGCCGCCCTGGCCAACCCCTCTCCCCCTCCCTTCCCTCTCCTTCTCCCTTCCCCTTCCCCTTCCCCTCCCCATTCCCCTATCCCCTTCTTCTCCTTCCCTTTTCCCTACCCGTCAACCTCTTCTTCCCTGCCCTCACCACCGATCAGCACCATCGCCGACCAGACCTTCTTTCCCTTCCTCTCTCTCTTCCTCTCTTTCCCTTCCCTTCCACTACCCTGCTCGCCCTCCTCCCTACCCACTTGGGCACCAATAGCAGCAAGTTGCTACCCTTCCTTGCTGCCTGCCAGACCTCCTCCTCCTACCTCCGGCTTCCAGCTCTCCTACTACCCTAGCCCTACCCTCCTCTCCCTTGTTGGTCACTAGCTGCAGCTGCCGCCACCTCCCCTCTGTAACCACCGGTAGCTACCCATTGTTCCCCTTCCCATTTCATTTTGTCATCATTTTGCATCACATTATAATTACATTTTATTATTATTTAGGTTTTGTGGTGATTTTAAAAATTGTGAAGTATTCACCTATAGTAATTATTCATGATTTGGAGTTATGTATTAATTTTACAATTGTATGACTTAATTATCTCCCTATTGTGGTGCTAATTTATGATGGGGATGAATGTGAAATGGTTCATTTAGGGTTCAAAATGTGTGCCTTAGTGGTTAATTATTGCAATACCCTGATTCCGGTTCATTTAAGAACCGGATCAGAACTATCACGATCGAGTAGAAGCATGTTTAAATCAATTAATCAGCGAGACTCAAATGAGAAACAGACCAAATCAATCTTATTGGTATCTCGAGAATAGAAGACTCCACTAAATACGCAACCAATATTTTATTAAATATACATAAATACACATCAAACACAAATAAAAGAATGAAAGAAAATAGTGATGCACTAAGCACAACTATGTGTAGTAACTATCTGTTATTCCACCAAAGCCAACCCAACACATAGAAACACAAGACCTGTATATATAATAAGAAAAACGTCAGCAACGAGTGTCACTAGTCCGAAAAATAACTAGTACAAACTGACAAGTGGAATCTGGTGTCCATGAGGAATGAACAGGTATAATTTCCATGAGAACACTCAAAGGGCATCTATTGAGGAGTTATCAACCTGCCGACTCGATAACATCCTGAACTGAACTGGTACTATGCCACTCTTGACAAATGCCTCTCTAAGCAACAACTAGTCCCACTCTCAGGAAAAAGCACATAACCTAAGTGTAAAAACCCTGAAAATAATAAGGTTATTTTATTTAGGGTTTTGTAAATCTTAAAATTAATCAATTATTTAATTAAATTAATTCTTGCAAATCAATATTTTATCAATTATAACCCATTCATAGTTTTTGACCTTTCGTTGTCACACAAATATAGTTATGAATAATTACGTTCTTTTCTATAAAATTTAATATAGTGACTTATTAAAATTCCACACATATTTAATTTAATGTAATGACTTCTAGAATTCCACACATATTCTTCTATAAAAAGGAAAGTTCTGTTATTAGATGAAACATCCTCTGGATAGGTTGCAAGCATATTTGACACACAAAAGGGAAAACTTTAGGATTATTTGTTATAGTTGCGGTTCTTCACCAAATTTTCAGGTCCGTATAATTATTTAAAATATTGTATTTTCTCTTGTGGACAACCTTGTCGGCCTGAGCCAGATTCAACCACTATGCACCGAGTGCAACCGGGGTCAAAGAATTGACTCAGTCCGACACGGGCTACACCCTTCATAATCAAATAATAGACATGATGGACAGACCCATCAGCCAATAAATTGGACATGGCGGATTGGACTCGCCAGCCAATTACGGACATGGTGGATTGGACTCACCAGCCGATAACGGACATGACGGATTGGACTCGCCAGCCGGTAATGGACATGATGGACTGACCCATCAGCCAATAAATTGGACATGGCAGATTGGACTCGCCAGCCAATTACGGACATGGTGGATTGGACTCACCAGCCGATAATGGACATGGCAAATTGAACTCGCCAGCCGGTAATGGACATGATGGATTGACCCATCAGCCAATAAATTAGACATGGAAGATTGGACTCACCAGCCAATTACAGACATGGTGGATTGGACTCACTAGCCGATAACGGACATGGCAGATTGGACTCGCCAACCGGTAATGGACATGATGGACTGACCCATCAGCCAATAAATTGGACATGGCGGATTGGACTCGCCAGCCAATTACGGACATGGTGGATTGGACTCACCAGCCGATAACGGAATGGTGGATTGGACTCGCCAGCCGGTAATGGACATGATGGACTGACCCATCAGCCAATAAATTGAACATGGCGGATTGGACTCGCCAGCCAATTACTGACATGGTGGATTGGACTCACCAGCCGATAACGGACATGGCGGATTGGACTCGCCAGCCGGTAATGGACATGATGGACTGACCCATCAGCCAATAAATTGGACATGGCGGATTGGACTCACCAGCCAATTATGGACATGGTGGATTGGATTCACTAGCCGATAACGGACATGGCGGATTGGACTCGCACAGCCGGTAATGGACATGATGGACTGACCCATCAGCCAATAAATTGGACATGGCGGATTAGGACTCGCCAGCCAATTACAGACATGGTGGATTGGACTCACCAGCCGATAACGGACATGGCGGATTGGACTCGCCAGCCGGTAATGGACATGATGGACTGACCCATCAGCCAATAAATTGGACATGGCAGATTGGACTCGCTAGCCAATTACGGACATGGTGGATTGGACTCACCAGCCGATAACGGACATGGCGGATTGGACTCGCCAGCCGGTAATGGACATGATGGATTGACCCATCAGCCAATAAATTGGATATGGCGGATTGGACTCGCCAGCCAATTACGGACACGGTGGACTGACCCGTTAGCCAATAGATGGACATGGTGGACTGACCCATCAGCCAAGTAATGGACATGGTGGATTGGACTCACCAGCCGATAACGGACATGGCGGATTGGACTCGCCAGCCGATAATGGACATGATGGACTGACCCATCAGCCAATAGGTGGACATGGTGGACTGAACCATCAGCTAATAAATGGACATGTTGGAATGGTCACAACTGCCAATATTATAGATAATGATAGGGAGTTTATGGACTTGTTTTATTTAATTATACGGCTTAGTGGTTAATCACTAATGCGGAATTGCCTCCAGGTTAGAGTTAGACTAAAGACTAGGTGAACAGATAATAAGCGGACTTCTCTTTTTATTTTTCTTGTGTTATAAATGTGGCTATGAGAAACGGTCCAACACTGTGGGATAATTACTTCATGCATTGTCATTTGAAACATAAGTTCTTTTGAGTTAGAAATGCTAGACTTATTTGCTTTCATATTATTCATGTAACCTTTTAAGTAACACCCAGTCCGGTTAGGACTGGTCGTTATAGGGTTGGTTTTGTTAAATTTTGAGTAACACCTGGCCAGCAAGGCCCACAATATCGTGAAAAATGGCGGGTCGTTACAGGTGGTATCAGAGCGAAGTTTCCCACTAGCTCACATTTTATGACTCAAGTACCTTGTTGAAAAGTCCAATAATTATCTTTTCCCACTGTGTTGTGTTATTAATTAACAAATTCATTTGCTACTAATAAACCTAAGTCATAACTAGAAAAAAACATATTAATGAACCATGATGGTTCGATGTTTCAGATGGCAGGCACTCGTAGACAGTCAAGCCGATCTGCACAGTCAAATTTGAACACAGAGAATGTGTTGGCCCAAATCCTGACGGCCATACAAGGACTAGCGCAGGCTTCAGAAAATACAAATTTTGTGGTTCAGAATATTGTGCAGCGGTTACCGAGAGTGGTAACAGGGAATGGAGCCTTAAACTCGGCAGCGGGTCCTAGTAATGTCCCAGATGGTGATCAGGGGAGTGCCCAAGGGCGGTCAGGGTTATCTAACCCGGGCGAGTGAGGGAGCTTCCAAACCCAGTGCCACCAGTAGTCCGACAAGTGGTGCCACTAGCTATGGATGATAGTGAACGATACACTGTGGAAAAGTTCCGGAAGAATGGAGCTGAGGTATTCATTGGAGGGACTGATCCAATGAAGGCGAAGAGCTGGATAGACATTACTGAAAAAGCGTTTAGGGCTCTATCGGTGCCCCACCGCCATCAAGTGAGGTTGGCAACATGCATGCTTTAGGAGGAAGCATCTTACTGGTGGAAATCCATGGAAAAGACTACATTCTATCAACGTGAGATTTCATCCATCTCATGGGTAGAATTTGTAACAGCTTTTAATGGACAATACTTTCCTAAGTCCGTGGTCCAGAAGAAAGCACTGGAATTCGCCACTCTGGCTCAGGGGGAGGATTCGGTCTGGGGATATATGCCAAGAATTTCTTGCAGTTGGAGCGATTTCCACCAGGGATTCTGGCAACTGACAAGGCTAGAGCGGACAAATTCTTCTGGGGATTGAAGCCAGAATTGAGGAGTAGGGTTGCTACGGCGCCAAGGGGCACCATAACTGAAGTGATCGAGGCAGCCACGACTCATGAATTGGTGTATGAGCATGACCGTGCACAGAAACAGGGGAGGGCTACTATGCAACATAAAAATGCCAACCAGGGTAGTAGCCAAAACCGGTCGGCAGGACACCAGCAGCAGAACTACCAAAGGAGCATTGAGGGGAACCTCAAAAGGAAGTTTGAGGAGCGTCCGTATCGACAATGTAAAAATTGCAACAAGATGCATTCAGGGACATGCAGGGAGCCCCGTAGGTGCTATAACTGCGGAAGGACGGGACACATACAGAAGGAGTGCCATCAGCCTCCGAAGCAACAACAGGAGCAGCCGGAGAAAGGGAAGGCACCAGCTCCTATTCGCTACCCGGTACCTGCACAACCGGCAAACAAAGGGAAGGCGAAGCTCTATGCGGTTGAAGTCGAGGAAGATGAGGCGGATGAACACACTGTCCAAGGTAAAATTCTAATTCAAGGAGTCATGGTGGATATTTTATTTGATTCGGGGTGTACACATTCATTCATATCATCTCAAATAGTCAAGAGGTTAGGACTCCAACCATCTCCCTTATCTAAGGCCTATAGAGTCACTACTGCAACGGGAGACGGTGAAGTCACAACTTTAGGAGTGACTAACCTATCCTTAAATATACAAGGGAAACCCTATGTGTGGAACTTTATCATATATGGGGTAAAAGGGTATGATGTACTATTGGGAATGGACTGGTTGTCTGCACACCAGGCTTTTCTTGACTGTAAAGGGAAGAGAGTGGTGACAAAACCTTGTAATTGTGAGATGGGAGTCATTTTCAACGGGTCATCGCATGATCCATCTTCTTGTATCGTGTCGATTGGTGAGGTAGTCGAGTTATTTGGTGAGGGTTGTAAAGCCTTTTTGGCTAACTTAGTTGAGTCGGAGTCAAAACCCAAAGAGTTGTCCATGATTCCTGTGGTAGCAGAGTTTCCTGATGTATTCCCAGAAGAACTTCCAGGGTTACCTCCTAAGCGGGCAGTGGAGTTTGCCATTGACCTAGCACCTGGAACAACACCAATTTCTAAAGCACCATACCACATGGCTCCTGCAGAACTCAAGGAGTTAAAGAGTCAACTAGAAGAGTTGTTGCAGGTAGGCTTCATCAGACCAAGTACTTCACCCTAGGGAGCCCCTGTTCTTTTTGTGAAGAAGAAAGATGGATCACTTTGGCTGTGTATTGACTATCGAAAAATCAATCAAGTGACAGTCAAGAATCGGTACCCCTTACCAAGGATTGATGACTTGTTTGATCAGCTAAAAACAGCCGGAATATTTTCTAAGATAGACTTGCGGTCTGGTTATCACCAGTTGCGAGTAAAGGAGTCAGACATACAAAAGACGGCTTTCTGAACTCGGTATGGACATTATGAGTTTCTAGTTATGCCTTTTGGTCTAACAAATGCACCAACAGCCTTTATGTCACTCATGAACACAGTATTCCACGCATACCTGGACAAGTTTATTATCGTGTTTGTGGATGACATTCTGGTCTATTCAAATAATGAAGAAGAGCATGTGAAGCACCTGTCTATTACTCTTCAAGTTCTGAGAGAACATCAACTGTTCGCCAAGCTCTCAAAGTGTGACTTCTGGTTGAGGGAGGTAAATTTCCTTGGTCATATTGTCTCAAAGGTTGGAATTGCAGTGGATCCATCAAAAGTGAAAGCAGTCACTGATTGGCCACAACCTAAGTCAGTCACTGATATCAGAAGCTTCCTTGGTTTAGCGGGTTACTATAGAAAATTCATTAAAGACTTCTCTTTAGTAGCATCGCCAATGACCAAACTCACAAGGAAGGGGTCAAGTTTGAATGGAGTAGTAAGTGTGAGGAGAGTTTCTAGTCTCTAAAGAAGAGTTTAACAACTGCACTAGTCTTGACCCTGCCAAATGGTAATGAAGGATTCGTAGTCTTCAGTGATGCGTCTCGGTTGGGTTTAGGATGCATCCTTATGCAAGAAGGTAAGGTGGTGGCCTATGCCTCTCGTCAATTGAAGATTCATGAGCAAAATTATGCAACCCATGACTTGGAACTGGCAGTAGTGATTTTTGCCCTGAAGATTTGGAGACACTACTTGTATGGAGCCCAGTTCAAAGTCTTCACTGACCACCAGAGTTTGAAGTATATCTTCACCCAGAATGACCTTAACCTTCGACAGAGGCGGTGGATAGAATATTTGAAGGACTACGACTTCCAAATCTTATACCATCCAGGGAAAGCAAATGTGGTAGCCGACGCGTTGAGTCAGAAGGGCAAAGTGGACAAAAGTCAGCAGCTAGCTAGACTTTGGGCCATGTCAGCAGAAGTGGTAGCTATCAACCCGATGGAGCAACTAACAGGTTTACTGGCAAATTTGGTTGTTTCCAATGATTTAGTTGATCGTGTTAAGCTAGCACAAATAGGTGATGAGGAGCTGAATAAAATGTTGGACAAGATTCCTGACATTGTAGCTGATTCAAATAGTGTGATCAGATTTAGAGGAAGGTTGTGTGTACCCAAGGATAATGCACTGAGGCGGAATATCTTGGAGGAGGCTCATCGCTCAAAGTTCTCGATACACCCTGGAGTTACTAAAATGTATCAGGATTTAAAGTGAACCTATTGGTGGATTGGGATGAAGAGGGATGTTGTGGATTTTGTCTCTAAGTGTCAGATTTGCCAACAGATCAAAGCCCAACATCAACTACCTGCAGGACTATTGCAACCTTTAGAAATACCAATGTGGAAATGGGAGTGTGTCACATGCAATTTTATTTCAAAGCTCCCAAGAACTTAAAAGAAGCTCCCACGAAATCAATGAGAACAACTGTAACGATCCGGCCCAAAGTGCAACGTAATGGGCCTAAGTCATTTCTTTAAAATGGTTAACCCAAGTTTAAGATCTTTAATCCATTCTCACTTATAAACATGATCTTCTCCCAGTAGGTATTAGATATGGGATTAAGTCGAGGGATCTCACAATCCACCCACCTTAGAAAATTTCATCCTCGAAATGCCTATACTTGGCCCGTTGCTAGCCCCAGCCAATGACCTTTCTGGCTTGTGACCAGCAGCCTAGCCAACGTCCTTAGTCCAGCCCACCATCTAACACGTAACCAGGTTACTCTGATACCAACGTGGAAATGGGAGTGTGTCACATGCAATTTTATTTCAAAGCTCCCAAGAACTCAAAAGAAGCTCCCACAAAATCAACGAGAACAACAGAATACCTGGCAGGATTATATGTTGACAATATTGTCAAATTGCATGAGATTCCAAAGGAGATAGTCTCCGACCGCGATCCCCTATTCACCTCACATTTCTGGGAAGTTTTCCAAAAAGCCATGGGAACTCAAATTAAGTTGAATACAACATATCATCCCCAAACTGATGGTCAGAGTGAGAGGACTATTCAAACTTTGGAAGATTTGTTAAGAGCTTGCATTCTTGACTGAGGAGGTGATTGGGAGAAACACTTAGCCTTCGCTTGAATTCACCTACAATAACTCTTACCAATCCAGTATAGGGATGGCACCATTTGAAGCCTTATATGGTAGGCCCTATTGATCTCCATCGTGCTGGCTGGAGTCTACCGAAGTAGTTATAGTCAGGCCAGAGATGGTGAGGGAAGCAACTGAAAAGGTGAAAATCATTCAGCAAAGACTTAAGGCAACTCAGGATTGACAAAAGAGTTATGCTAATACTCGAAGGAAGGACCTAGAGTTCCAAGTTGGGGAGTTTGTGTACCTAAAGATATCTCCTACGAAGGGGGTGATCATATTTAAATTATCAGGGAAGTTGAAACCAAGATTCATAGGACTGTTCCCAATCCTGGATCGAGTAGGAAATTGTGCATATAGATTAGCATTACCACCAAGCCTAGCTGGAGTACACAATGTTTTCCATGTGTCAATGCTAAAGAAATATGTACGAGATGAAGATCATATAATCACAACTTTTAAAGACTTAGAATTACAACCAAATTTAACATACGAGGAAAAACCGATTCGCATTTTGGCAAGAGAAATTAAGGCACTCAAGAATAAGGAAATCCCTATGGTAAAGGTATTGTGGATAAATCAGGGATTAGAGGAAGCTACCTAGGAGATTGAGCAAGAGATGGCAAAGACATACCCAAGCCTATTTGTGGCATAAGATTCTTATGATTGTAGTAGCATGTACCGATATCGAATAAATAATTAATTCTTAGTTTCTGTTGGCCGTTATAATATTTCGGGGACAAAATATTTCTAAGTTGGGGAGATTGTTAAAACCCTGAAAATAAGTAGGTTATTTTATTTAGGGTTTTGTAAATCTTAAAATTAATCAATTATTTAATTAAATTAATTCTTATAAATCAATATTTTATCAATTATAACCCATTCATAGTTTTTGACCTTTCGTTATCACACAAATATAGTTATGAATAATTACGTTCTATTCTATAAAATTTAATATAGTGACTTATTAAAATTCCACACATATTTAATTTAATGTAATGACTTCTAGAATTCCACACATATTCTTCTATAAAAAGGAAAGTTCTGTTATTAGATGAAACATCCTCTGGATAGGTTGCAAGCATATTTGACACACAAAAGGGAAAACTTTAGGATTATTTGTTATAGTTGCGGTTCTTCACCAAATTTTCAGGTCCGTATAATTATTTAAAATATTGTATTTTCTCTTGTGGATAACCTGGTCGGCCTGAGCCAGATTCAACCACCATGCACTGAGTGCAACCGGGGTCAAAGAATTGACTCAGTCCGACAGGGGCTACACCCTTCATAATCAAATTATAGACATGATGGACAAACCCATGAGCCAATAAATTGGACATGGTGGATTGGACTCGCCAGCCAATTACGGACATGGTGGATTGGACTCACCAGCCGATAACGGACATGACAGATTAGACTCGCCAGCCGGTAATGGACATGATGGACTGACCCATCAGCCAATAAATTGGACATGGCGGATTGGACTCGCCAGCCAATTATGGACATGGTGGATTGGACTCACCAGCCAATAACGGACATGGCGGATTGGACTCGCCAGCCGATAATGGACATGATGGACTGACCCATTAGCCAATAAATTGGACATGGCGGATTGGACTCACCAGCCAATTATGGACATGGTGGATTGGACTCACTAGCCGATAACAGACATGGCGGATTGGACTCGCCAGCCCGTAATGGACATGATGAACTGACACATCAGCCAATAAATTGGACATGGTGGATTAGACTCGCCGGCCAATTACAGATATAGTGGATTGGACTCACCAACCGATAACAGACATTGCAGATTGGACTCGCCAACCGGTAATGGACGTGATGGACTGACCCATCAGCCAATAAATTGGACATGACGGATTGGACTCGCCAACCGGTAATGGACATGATGGACTGACCCATCAACCAATAAATTGGACATGGCAGATTGGACTTGCTAGCCAATTTTAGACATGGTGGATTGGACTCACTAGTCGATAACGGACATGGCAGATTAGACTCGCCAGCCGGTAATGGACATGATGGACTGACCCATCAGCCAATAAATTGGATATGACGGATTGGACTCGCCAGCCAATTACAGACATGGTGGACTGACCCATTAGGCAATAGATGGACATGGTGGACTGACCCATCAGCCAACTAATTGACATGGTGGATTGAACTCACTCGCCGATAATGGGCATGGCAGATTGGACTCGCCAGCCGATAATGGACATGATGGCTGACCCATCAGCCAATAGATGGACATGGTGGACTAACCTATCAGCCAACTAATTGACATGGTAGACTGAACCATCAGCTAATAAATGGACATGTTGGAATGGTCACAACTGCCAATATTATAGATAATGATAGGGAGTTAATGGACTTGTTTTATTTAATTATATGGCTTAGTGGTTAATCACTAATACAGAATTGCCTCCGCAGGTTAGCAGCTTGAACTAAAGACTAAGAGACGACAGGGTGGTTCTTCTACCAACTCAGGTGGTGAATAGATAATAAGCGGACTTCTCTTTTACTTTTCTTGTGTTATAAATGTGGCTATGGGAAACGGTCCAAGACTATGGGATGATTATTTCATACATTGTCATTTGAAACATAAGTTCTTTTGAGTTAGAAATAATAGACTTATTTGCTTTCATATTATTCATGTAACCTTTTAACTAACACCGGTCCGGTTAGGACTAGTGGTTATAGGGTTGGTTTTGTTAAATTTTGAGTAACACCTGGCCAGTAAGGTCCACAATATCATGAGAAAATGGCGGGTCGTTACACTAAGCCCTCTCCAAACCTCCTTATAAGGCCCGACCAAAAGTACAAAGGCTAAGTACTCTCAGGCCCCTCTGTACCCTTTGATACCATAAGTTTAGACATGCGTTGTACACAATAGTACTCGTCTACTATAAGCCTCTTCGAGTGTGCAGAAACTCAAGACGCTGGAAATGTCAGGATTCTTCCGGGAATAAAATAAATCTCTCACCAATACAGAGCCCGCTTTGACCTACGTATGCACCCACTCACAGTATACGCAAGGTCAATTCATTAACTCTCGGCTTACTAAAAACTCGATAAAAACTATACATGGGGCTAGGAAGGGGATTATATAAGTAGGCCCAAAGGTAACGTGAGGTGGAGCTAAGTTCAAAAATAAGACAAGGGATCTCATCCTCGATAGTTATTAATCACGAAAGTAAAATGCATCTAGATGGCTCATGTTAAGTGGGGTATAAAATAGTCACTTTACACATCCTACGATCTGGAAATCAAATCTACGATAGAATCAAAGGATAAAGCTGAGAAAAGTTCTAACGGTCATATGGTCCAAGCTCCAAGTGTCACAACACTTCTACGGCGAGCTCAAACTCCGAAACCTATATCGGAGCCTACTGCTACGTAAAAGACTAATAATTCTATACGATGCAAGGTCGTGGTGTGTGCTCACATAAAAAATAACGTCAACTCAACCAAGAAACAATGCAAGACAAATGAATAAATGCACCACATGCAACACGAGGCACACACAAACACTAAATAAAGACAAATTAAAACAAGCTTAATAATCAAAGAATAATAGATAAAATAATAGGTACTTGATTAAACATGAGAATAATAATAAACAACAACTAAACTCGTAAAAATAAATAGGTGAATAAATAGTGAATAATAATTAAATTAATAAACTCATTTATCAATAGATGAATAGTAATAACTAAAGGATACATTAATCAAAAAATAATAATAATATAAATACTGCTACATAAGTTCGTGACTAAAAGCGAGTATTTATTATCACATACACAAGTATGTATAAAGAAAGAAATAGATAATAATAAATATATATATATATACATAAATAATCTCACAAATAAGTAAATAAATGAATAAATAATTAATAAATTTAATCATAAATAATAATAGTATAAACATCAAATATATGAATGTATGACTAAATAAAAATAAATAATAACATGAGCGAGCAAATAAATAATGATTAATTAATTAATCAGATTAAATAAGATAAACATGAACAAGAATAATATAACAAACAAATACTTCATATATAATAATAAATAATCATACGAGCATTTATCATGTACGACAATTATTTAAATAATAAGAAATAAATAATAAGTAATAAATGAATAAAATAAATAAATAAATAAATAGAGAAAACAATCATAACATTAAGAAAAACCAAATAATGTGAATATAAATCTAAACTAATGCAAAGAGTCTCAAAATACCAAAAATGGTCAAAAAATAGACGAAAGCTAGATGAAAAAAGGCAATCGAGTCAATTGAGCTAAACTAGATTGAGTTGGGCTGAGTTAACTCGGTACAAGTTAACTACTGGCTGGGCTGGGATGGACTTGGTGGACATGGACATGGGCATAGACATGACCGCAGGATTGTTGGGCAGGTGAATAGGGCTCGAACTGAGCAAACAGGATTGAGAGCAAGCAGATGCAAGCATGGGCAAATAGGCACGACGAGGTAGATGGTGCATGTCACTGAAAAATGGCCACCACGGGGATCCATGGGTGACTGCTGGTCCCAATCTACAGAGGAGGTCAAGCCGGAGGTGAAGACAGTGGTGATCGACAAAGTCCATCTAGTGACTAGTCAGAAAACAACCAGAAAGTGGGGAAAATGTCGCCAGGAAAGTGGGAGTTGCGGGTGGCAATTGTAGCCATGGCGAGGGTTGGGGTTGTCTTGATCAATCAGTCATGAGGAGGGGAAGGTCACTAGGTGGAGTCCTCGACAGGAGGGAACTCGCTGACACCCAAAAATGGCCCAAAAGGCACGACAACGGTAGGAATCCAGTGAAAGATAGCTCTGTCGGCAGTGAAGACGTCATTGGTGGGTCCTGGTCGATAGCTGGCCATGAGACAGTCATGGTAGTAGTGGTTCGGTGGCCGGAGGGTGGCCAAAGACTCATTGGCAGTGGCTCAAAGTGCCGACAATGCTAAGGGAAGAAAAAATTGCTAAAATATTGGAGAAAATACTCCAAAGTGGCGGCGGTGCTAGGGTTAGTTGTGCACCACCTAGATCTTGCCACATTGCAATATCTGGTCATCTGACAATTCATGGGCTAGGTGGGGGTCCACCTAGATTATATGCAATATATATATATATATATAGAGTTGGCTCCTGGGGTGACCGCAGGGAACAGTTTCCTGCGGTCGCTCAAATCGGACCGTCGGATCTAATCCGACGGTTCAGATCCATTTCGCAAACCTAACTCACCATCTCCCCTCCCACTGCCCGGCGCCGCCCGCCCTCGCCGCGCCACGGCCGCGCGCCGCCACCCTTCGCCGCGCCGACTCACCGCGCCGCCGCCGTCGTCGCTCCCGTTGCCTCGCCCACGCCCCCGCCGCGTCGCCTAGCCCAACATCCTTCGCCCCGCCGCGCGCCATTGAGCACCCTTCGCCGCGCCCGTCCACGGCGCCGCGCCCCGTCCACGGCGCGCCGCCGTCCCGCGGCCCGTCCACGCGCCGCGCTCCCTCGACCCGCCCGCGGGGTCGCGAGAGGCGCGGGCGCGCCCGAGGCAGCGAGCGGGCGGCGCGCGCGGAGCGCGGGCGAGCGACGGGGCGACGACGGCAGCGGGCGTGGGCGCGGCGACCGGAGCGGACGGCGGCGTGCGGTGGACGTGCGGCGCGGCGAAGGGTGGCGGCGCGACGGCCGTGGCGCGGCGAGGGCGGCGCGCGCCGGGCAATGGGAGGGGAGGGTAAAATAGGTTTTTTAAAAATGGATGCAGAACCGTCGAGATTAGATCCGACGGTCGGAGCTGGCGACCGCGAAACTGTTCTCCGCGGTCACCCCCAGGGTAGCCAATCCCATGTATATACAATAATATATATATATATATATAGTTGGAAAGCTCAGATCGATGCTGACAAAGAGGCAAAGCTGACTCAAAGCCTAATAGTGGCTCTATAGACAAAAATCAAGGCAAGAAAGCTAAATGGGCATCGAAACCCAGAAGTTAATCGAATGAAGATCTAAGACTGAATCAAACTAGGACCACAGGGGGTAATCCAATAGTTCAAAATCACTATGATGCATGCAAAAGAGATGCCTTGAAAAAGTCCAAACAAATACTAAATCCTGCAATGACCTAGATCTAGCCCTAAAACCCTGATCTTACCCTAGACTAAATTATTTGCAATCATGTGATTGATTTATAATATAGGACTATTAATAGTTTCACTCCCTCCATTACCAAATCGTTAGTAATTATCAATATAATATTATCATGTTATTCATTTTTCTAACATGTGTAATTGGGTAACAATTTATGTCACTTATGCTAAATCGAATTATCACACATGTAATTGATTCTTAGTGAGTTAAATTATCCTTGCATGATTTAGTCATTAATTATGTCCTAGATGTTTATTCACTAGTTACCATGTTTGTGTAAAAAAATTGCTTAGCCAATTTTTAACGATACACAATTTATGCCATTACTGTACCCATTTGGCCTATTGTCATGTGCCTTGTCTTGCTATTGCGCTGTGTGTGACCACATTCATTCATAACATTTACTCATCATATAAATGCCATGGGCGTCAATGAGTAGTCGTGTTTGAATAGGTTCAAAGTTGGAGCTCGCTATCAAGGCACGAGATCACGCTCAGAGCTTCTACCATATTCATTAGGGCTCACTTCTCTAATTGGTTTGTTTTACTCCATCGATGTTTTAATTTATAGATCGTAGGACATGTTAAACGGTTATTTTATTGTATCCCATTTAACACATACCATTTAAACACATCGTTCTTTGGCTGTTAAGAGCCCTCGAGATGAGATCCCTTGTGTTATTTTTGAAAACTTAGATCCACATCAAGTTGCCTTGAGGCCTATTTACATAAATCCCCTTCCCAACCTTACGAATATAGTTTTGTTCGATTTTTTCTTATGAGCCGAGAGATGGAGAAATAGACTTGCACATACTGTGAGAGGGCACATGTGTAAGTCATAGTGGGCTCTAGATTGGTGAGAGGACCGTTTCATTCTTGAGGGATCTTGATAACTATACGTCTTGAGCTTCCTCACACTTGGAGAGGTTTAGAGTAGACAGGTACTATTGTGTATAGTGCATGTCTAAACTTGTGGTATCAATGAGTACTAAAGGTGACAACTTGAAAGTGTTTGGTCTTTGTGCACTGGGCCAAGAGAAATATGAAGGTTTGGAGAGGGCTTAGGATACTGGTTTTCCAGAGAGTGGGACATTTATAATATTGTCGAGAGTGACACAACACCAGTCAGTTCAAACTGCCATCTAGTTTATAGCTTGATGGCTACTCAGTAGTTGCCCTTTGAGCGTTTAATTAAAGTTATATGATTGTTTACTTTACATGAGAGTTAACTCTTATTCGTCAGTTTGATATTTAGTATTTCTAGACCAGCAACACCCGTTGCTGATGCTTTTCTATTATCTATGTAGCTGAAGATCAAGAGTGGGATATGCTGGTCTTGGCAAAGGAGTTGTGACTTCTATTTGCCCACACATGCTTGGCGTTGTGTTGTTCTCCATGTTTTGTGATGTTTCGTTGTGGTATAACTTTCATGATATATTTTGTATCAAGGTGGTGATGTTATTATCTACTTCAATTATCAAACTTATAGTATGATGTTCTTGCTTATGACTTGGGGTTGTTTGAGATTTTTGGGACTTATTTAGTAGTAATGATAGATGTGATCAGCAGATTGGGGTGAGACCCTAGCTTATGACTTGTATTTTATAGTTAATGATCTTATTGTGCTCTGAAAACCTTATATTGTTTGTTATTATACTATACCTTGTTAAATAGGTTGAGCCCTTATTACACTTTAAGGGTAGATTCTGTCCATTTTATTTTAGAATTTTCTATGATTTTATTATAATTTAATTGTTTTGGGTGTAGTTAATTGTCGTGCCATTCACGTAGCATCCTATTAGGGTGTGCATCTCATTCATGGATTGGTTGTGCATTGTTGTGTTCTTTGTCTTGAGATGCAGAGAGGGTCTAGATCCCTTCTGCTTAGCTTCGGGTTGACCAACTTAATCGAAGTAAGAGTTGGTTCGATTTACCTTAACAATTTTACTCCGATTTGCAAGTGAACCGGATTTGGGTGTTACAGTTATACTACCTAAAGGCACAAGAATAACACTCCTCATATTACATTGCTAAGCACTATGCAAAATAATTTACCATGTGAATTTAAGTACTATAACATTGCCTACTCTTTGTGTATTGCCCTCAAACATAAGTTTTGTGGCACTTGGACATCAAAACTTAGGCAATTGATGATCAAATTAGACACTTATAAGAAACGATCTATGTAAAACCCGCATTTTTCACCCAATGATTTTGTATCAGTTTGGTTTTGTAATATCTTCTAAAAAGTTAAACATTGTCATTCACACAAAATTCTAATCTACTATTTAGGACATTCTGAATCTTAGGTCTCGACCCACCTGTGCATTTTATTCACATTTCACATCAATTTCTTGTTCTTGACCTACTTGTTGTACGTATTCAATATCTAGATATATTTACTGAAACAAATATATTAACATGTCATCATTAAAATTTCACAATTCCTGCTCAATATAATGACATTATAAATAAAGTACTAAACATTCTTTTGTTTGACATGTGTGCAAAAGACATCACTGCTCCTCTGTCCAGGCTGGCATATCCAACTCATGATCATCAACTACATATATTATAAAAGCATGTCAATAACAAGTGTTACTAGTCCAAAATATAACTAATATCAAACTAGCTATAAGAGCTAAATCTCATATGAAGAAAAACTTCACCATAACTCTTTGAAAGGCACCTACTGAGGAGCCACCAAGCTGGAGACCCGATAGCATCCCAAATTGACTGGTCTACTGACGCCTCTCTCGACATTTTTCATTCTATTTTCGGGTCCATCGGGACTACCACTAAATCCTAAGCCCTCTCCTTTCCTCCATATTTCTCCTGGGCCTTGTGCACGAAGGCCGAGTACTCTCAAGCAGTCACTTTTAGAACCCTTTGAACCACAAGTCTGGACGTGCATTTACTTAATAGCACCCATAAACCTCCATGTTCTTCGGGTGTGAGGAATTCAAACGCGGAGTTATTCGGATCCCTCGGGAATGAAACAACCCTTTCACTAATCCAGAGCCTGCTTTGACTGGCATGTGCACCCACTCATGGTATTTGTGAGTCAGTTTTCCCTTTTGTATCATTGAAGACTTGATAAAATTATATATAGAGGCCTGTGAAGGGATTTATATAATAGTCCTGAAGACAACTTATGGTGGATCTTGTTTTTGACATCATACGTAGGGGATTTCATCCTCGAGGGTTATTAATCCGGAAAACTATTCGACTAAATGGCCCGAGTTAAGTGGGATCCGATAAAACACCACTTAACTGTCCTACAATTAGTAAAAATAAATCAGGGACGAGTCCTAAATGGACTTAGTAGAATCTCCAAGCATGTTCTCGCGCCTAGGTGGCGAGCTTCTACTTCGTACCTACACATTAAAACTAAATACTAATGCCTATTCTAATCATGTGGTGCATGATGGATGAAGAACTATATAGAATTACAGTCAGTCAAACAAAGTACACAACAAGGCATATGCAATCAGATAATACACGTAGTTACTAATATAAGCTGAGTACTCATAATAAATGAGCCCTTATTACCTCTTTCTCAGGCACCAACCTGGTAACTGATGCATGCATACTAAATCTAAGTGCTTCTACTCATCATCAATAAAATCATATACATTTATGTAATGAAATAATAATACCTATACTAACACAAATAAATTATCCATCCAATTACAATCTATTAACTTACTGGGTAACATTAATCTAGATCATGAATTCATCATTTCATCATTCTGATTCATGCTAACATAATCCATGATTCCATCCATAATCCAATGTATATATAACATGTTGTGTTCAACTCAATATTCCTATTAATCACTAATTCACATATTATCTAATAAAGGGAATCTAAGATTTTTTAATTATACTTTAATTATACATTTGTAAGCAATTATAATTAACAACACATTAGCACAATTCAATCTCTAATTGCCTGTATAAATTTCCCAATGCTATCTCTTATAGCATTTACATGCAAACCAATTCATATTTAGTCATTCCAGCCAATAGTCAATCAAATTACACTATTTGTAAAAATTAATACCTAACTTTATATTTTCTCTAATTAGATGCAATACATATCAATTATCATAATTTAATCATGCTATGCTATCCACAATTATGGACTAAAATCAAATCAATCGGCACTAACATATACCTAATGTCGGTGATTACACAGCAACAACGGTAACGGTGGCAACGGTTGTGGCTTGCCATTGGCATGGCTACGGTTTGGCTGAGGGAGGACTCAGCTGGGCTAGGACTGGAGCACGTGGCTAGGACATGATGAGGCCTAACCATAGCTTCTCCGGCGGGCTTACAACTAGACGGTGGCAGCCGCCAGTTGAAACACCGCAAATTGGTGACTATGCTGTGAGGTTGGTGTTGCTGTGAGGGACGAGGAGGAGGCTAGCTTGGTGGGGAGTAGATGGACGGAATGAGATGACCCTACTGGAGGGAGTGGCCAGCAGCTCGGCTCATGGCGGCGGTGGCTGTGGCTCAAAAGCAGCCCAAGCTAGGGCAAGGGAAGCCATGTGATGGGGAGGGTGAGGGGGAAGGGGGGGGGGGAATTGGAGGGAAGGGCTGTTCTGGTCGTGTAAGGGATAGGGGGTGGTTGGTGTAGGGGGAGGCTCGGTCGACGGTGAGGGTGGTGGTGGAAACTGGCCGGTGGCCACGCTATTGACCCGCGACCGCACATGCAAAGCAGCGGCTTTGGGTCGTCGCGCAAGTGTCATCCAAGCTGAGGAAGGGAGAAGGGTGAAGGGGCTAGGGAAGGTCGCTGGAGGTTTTCATCAGGGGCAAATAAAAATTTTGATTCCTTCATGACTTGAATTAATATTATGAAATATATACTGAAAAATATTAAAAAATACAGTAAAATATAATAAAATACAATAATCGAGTTCTAATTCGAAAGACATGCTCTAAACCTATTAACCTACCCAAAACTAATAAATAACATGTTCTAATGCGGTAAACGACCTAAAACTAATTTTATGATCCACTATATATAAAAAAATATAAACTAACATACTCACATTTATTCTGATAACTCATTTTTTTCTATTGTATTCATGGCATTATCATCATATACTTGGGTATATATGACCCTCATTGCTCATATACACGGCCAGCCTCAGCTTAGTGCACGTATTCTAAAATTGATTCAATTGGAATTAATAGTCTAACCGACTGGTTCTAACTATAAAATCCCGACTCAGATCACAGGTTTTATAATTTTTATGTAAATATGTAAAACCCGGGGTTTGAGTTGGGGTTTTATATTCAGAACCAGTCGGTTCAACTATTATTTTCGAGTTGAGTATGTTTTAGGACACGTATACCTAGCTGAGCGCCGGTCAAATGTATGAGATATGAGGGCCATGCATACCCAAGTATATGATGATAACGTCATGAACACAACAGAAAAGAATGAGTTATCAGGATATATGAGAGTATGCCAATTATTTTTTAAATTTATTTTTATATATAGTGGATCGTACAATTAGTTTTACGCATGTTTACCGCGTTAGGACATGTTACGGGCAGTTTAGGTGGTTGTTAGTTATAGAGTATGTCATTATGATGTTGTCGTATTTCTTTTATTTTATGGGATTTTTCCTGATTTTCTAGATTTTTTAAGGATTTTCTACAACTTAGTTATTATTCTTGACTCCAGCCGGAGAAGAGTCAAGTCTTATTTACAGAGTTTACCATCGAGCCCTTTTCTTTTTCCCCGACGCCTTCTTCCCTAAACCCTGATTGCCACCCCTTTTACTTGTTGTCACCGCCGACGTCAACCTATAGCCGACGTCGCCGCTAGGCCCTAACACGGCGTCGGCGTGCAGCCCCGATTAGCCCCGGCCACCATCTGTCCGCAGCGACGTTGGAATCGCCGCACCTAGCGATGTGCTCGCATCGTCGATTCCGCCGCTAGTGACCGTCACCGTCACCATCGGATAGTCGGCTCGACATCTTCGACTAACCCACGACCCTCCCCGACCGGAGCAGAGACAATCGCCACCCAGGCCGATCGGATCTAGTCACCCATCATCGCCGCCGTTCTATTTCAGCCATTTTCCGGTGAGCCGCCACCTCCACCGACCATGTTGAGGTCATAAATGTGTCAAGCTCATTGAGCCAGTTCCAATGGTACCCAATATGACCACTATCCGACCAATAGACGTTGCTGGCGGCTGCCGTCAGAAAACCACCGAAACCTTACCGAAAAACCGGATTAGCTGGAATTTACCGGATCTTCTGCGGAGCTCATCCAGTTGAACCTGATCAAACTTCGGATGCCAACGAGCGCCGAATTCGAGCTCTGAGACCCATGACGAAACCCTAGCTATTACCGATTGTTGACAACAAGTGGTATAATTACCTTCGATTTGATTATTTAAACTTGATGATTGTTAGTACAACATGCTAGGATTGATTAATTATTTTGATAGATATTTGACTATGGATGAAGTGATAAGTGCATGATGTGATTAACAGTGAATGGAGGTTAAGTGATTAAATGAGGTAAATTGAGTCTCAGAATGATAAGTGATCACGACATAACTTAGAAAAATACAATAAAATTGGTATGAATAGGATGAGTTAGGATTATTCACATTTATGATTAGTGATTGTTGATTGTGATGGATGATTATTATGTTGTATGTGATGTTCATTGAGTTTGATGCATCATTTAGTTAGTGAGTGTTAGTATTTAGTTTTGATGTGTAGGTATGGAGTAAGACCTCGCTGCCTAGGCACGATGACACGCTTGGAGCTTTTACTAGTCTGTTTAGGACTCGTCTTTATTTTTATGTTCTATCCATTGTATGCTTATTTTAATGCTTGCAGGACGGGTTAAGTGGCATTTTATTAGATCCCACTTAACTCGGGTCATTTAGCCGAATAATTTTCCGGATTAATAAACCCTTGAAGATGAGATCCTTCAAGGATGATTTCAAAAATAGGATCCACCACAAGTTGCCTTCGGGTCTATTATATAAATCCCTTCATAGGCCAACATATATAATTTTATTGAGTTTTCAGTGAGACGAGAGATGGAGAAACCAACTGCACGTACCATGAGCGGATGCCATGCAGTCAAAGCGGGCTCTGGATTAGTGAGTAGACTGTTCCGCTCCTGAGGGATCCTGACAACTCCGCATTTAAGTTCCTCACACCCGGAGAACATGGAGGTTTACGGGTACTGTTAAATATAGCGCATGTCTGGACTTGTGGTTCAAAGGGTACTAAAGGCGACTGCCTGAATGTACTCAGCCTTCGTGCTCAAGGCCAGGAGAATTATAGAGGTAAGGAGAGGGTTTAGGATATGCATGTAGTCTTGATGGACCAAAGAAAAAGAAATGAGAAAAATGCCGAGAGAGGCATCAGTAAAGCAGCTAGTTCGGGATGCTATCGTGTCTGCAGCCTGGTGGCTCCTCAATAGGTGCTCTTCAGAGTGTTCACAAGGAGTATACGATTATTTTCTTTCATATGAGAGTTTGCTCTCATAGCCAGTTTGTTAAAGTTATATTTTGGACTAGTAACGTTTGTTACTAGCGTTTTTCTTTATATATATGTAAGTGAGGATTAAATACTGGATATGCCGGCTTGGACAGGGGAGCAATGAGGTCTTTTGCACACACATGTTAGATGATTAAATATTCAATATTTTGTTTACATGTTATTATATTGTGAATTGTGTTATTAAATACTTGAGACATGATTGAATGCTAAGACATGATAACACGATGCAAAATGTGAATAGATTGCATAGGTGGGTTGAGACCCAAGTTTGAGAATGAGTTTACAATGGATTAGATTCAGTGTAAATGAAGTTGTTTGATATATAGATATATATTTGCATATGTTTGTATATATTATTTTGACAGGGTGGTGTCTAATTGCACTTTTAAGGAAAACTTTGTCTATTTTATTTCAGAATTTTTATTGATTTTTGCCGTAGTTGTTGTTGGTATGTAAATTAGTTGCATATGATCCATGTAGTATCATGTTATGGTTTTTGCACTCATCCATGTATGATAAGTTGTATCTTCATCTTAAGATGTCGAGATTTGATCTGCATAAGTTGGGTTCAAATTAGCCGACCTAACCGGGGCCTGTAATATGCTAGTTCGGTTCTACAAGGGTGAACTTGATTTAGAGTGTTACAAAATATATGCAATATATCAAATTATTGGTTTAGGTTGGATTGGGCATTCAAGTTGAGCTCGGGCCTAATCAAAGAAAATAGCCAAGGACCCGCATGATGCTCAATGTTGCATTTGAAAATTATTAATAATATGTATCAATAATATACAAAATTAATTCTAATACCTCTTAGTAATTATTATTGTTGAATAAAAATAATGAATATCCATTTAAATTTATCAAAAAATATCTATTTTTGGAATAAAATGGTTGTATAGAAATAGTAAAAGTCATTTCAATTTTCTACTAAAATAAATAATAATTTTAATGGAGTAGGTATTAATAAATATAAAATTTTAATTTGATTAAAATGTAAATAATTAAGTGCAATTTATTATTTTTAAAAAATTTAATCGGATAGAATTACACCCTGAGTATTTACTAACAATAAATAAATAAATAAAATCCTAAATTATCCAAAATCTTGAATTAAATATGTATTATTAGGTAACAAGCCTTAATTTAAATAAATATGATTATATATATATGTAAAATAAAATTTACTATTTTTGTTAAAATTACTAATTTAAATAAAATTATACTCTAATAATTTCATAATAGATAATAATACTAATAATATAAATCTTAAGTTTAGTAAATATTAATGGGCTAATAGGACTATAAGGGGTTGAAGTATTTATAGACAGATTCCCATTCCAATTTAGCAATCAATCCTAACTTATCATTTAGTCATAATTATCAAGGACTAGACTAACACCGATCAGTTCTAACAAGATATGAACAATTAATACAGGCACTTAACAACGTACTAGTTATATGAACATGCTAAACATTCCGTAAATCCATTTAATAGCATATTTTCATGTTCTAATTTGGGAAATCAAGAATAGTAATTAAACATATTCACATATAATCCAACCACAGATGTATAATTTTTCGCTGCTTATGATATATATTAATGTATTTTTATTGTATTTATTTGATTATTATGTTTATTGCATAGGCTGGCTTTTTATATGACATGTAAAATGGGGACTCAATCGGTGTGCTGACCAATTATTAAGAACGTATTTAAGGGACACACATGGGAAAAAGATGGCAAAATCGTTGAAAAAAAATGAAAAAAGGTAAAATGAAAAAGCCTAACCCCATATGTGCATCCCCATGTGCATCCTTTCAATGGCATTCCTTGTCCCTATGTACGTCTCTTAAAAGACGTTTCAAATAGTGAATTTTTTGTCATGTCATCTCCATCGGATTTGTTGTAGTAATTGCTGCATCAAGTTTTCCTTAGATGATGTTCCTAAATCCTAATAATTGGTCTCCGCGTGTTTCCGCGATTATTTATTTACTTTGCATACCATTACATTCCATCTTCGTGAAAAAAGATTTGTGTAATAATTGGTAAAACAAACATGTTCTAGCTGTCTTCTTATGTAAATCTCCACAATTAATTAAGTTAGAAAGAATTGACTATAAAAATTAACTATATTCCACTAATTATAGTAAGAAAGACCAATAAGAGGGCTATTCAGCGGATTAACTATAGCATTAGCATTTGCCATGGTAAATCCCTCCCCACCTTTCACATAATATCCCGATAGTAACATCACCGGTTTCTGTGTGAATTAGACTTAACGGTTTTACATTGATTTTGTAAATTATTGTGTAGGAGCTTTTCTTTTTCACCAAAGTTTTCCAACGTTAATGGCTCTAACATTATTAATTTTTATCCCACCCATACCAACATCATTTTGCGCCTCAAACGTTATCATTTTCATTTTGTTAAAATAATGGCCTAATCCAGCACATACAAACACCCTGTTACTAAGCCCACGATTTTTATTACTAAGCAGTGCAAGCGTCTATTTCCGCTTAGAACTTTTTACATATTTTAACTTCGTTTGGTTAACATGAAATAAATATAAATGATATGAAAATTTTAAATAGTTAACCTTAATAAAAAAGGTATGTAATATATTTTTTGATGAAAATTAAGACATGCATAATATGTTTTATATTGAAATTAATTATAATTATCATTAAGTACCTACATGCACTATCATGAAAAAAATTTCCCCATTTTTCTTATTTTTCAAGATTACAAAATTAATTATACACTAAAAACCATAGGTGATCAACTTAGAAATAATTATGCTTATTTTATGCCCCACTTGTAAGCATAGTTAATTTAGAATTATTTATTTAATTTTACTTTATACATACAATATATTGAATATACCTACAATTAGTGAGGTTGACTTTTTAATTTTATAATATTTACACTACTTTTATGCCAACAATGCTTACCCTTATTGATTTGAAAAAAATATTATTACTACTTGTTAAGAATTTCTATTTGAAGGGAAGCTGACACATGACAAAAGAATAAAAAACTTTAATTTTAATAAATTATAATAATAGATTAGGGATAAAAGAGTAAAGATCATAGAATCTAGATATAAACAGATAGGTTGCCACTTAGGATTTTTTGCCTCTGATTTGGACATAGTGTGTGCTACTTTTACCATCAGATCATGTCTGATTGATCAATTAACGGTCATCTTCTTCACTTTCTTCAGAATCATTCATGTCTAAATGATTGAGATTCTTCTCCAAGGGTGGCAGCCCATCCTCAGAATTACAATCAGAATCAACGTAGTCCGAGCAACCTTCTTCATTATCAGATGCTTCTAAGGAAAGAAATTACCAGCAATCAGGAGCGGTATATAAAATCCCATCCAGTAATCACAAAACTCAAAGTTTCTCTAAACGTGAACCAATATAGCAAAATGAGCAGGCCCGTGAAAATACGTATGCATCTTCAAAATAAAATGGTGTACCTATTCTTTCACGGTTCGTAGTAATTCGACCACCATTTGAGATCCAAGTGTTTTGAACGGATATTATTTCACAACCGCTTCCACATGCTGAATAAGCCTTCAAAAGATCCCTACAACAAAAATGCATATCATTAATTTTTCCAAGTAGATATTGATGACGGACAAAATCCTATTTTTATCAGTATATTTCATGTTTCCTAGTTACATTAGAAGTATCTAGTTAGATAATTTCTAATTGCATTAAAAGTTGTTTCTTATTTTTAGGAATTTTTTACTTTAATTTGAGTCTTATTTAATTCTTTCCTATTGAAGGATTAAGTCATATTTTCCTAGTCCAAGGCTATGAAGATCGCAGGCACCTCGTTCTTTGTTTGGAAAGAAGAAAATTTCTTATTTAAAGAGACAACAAAGGCAAATTATTTTAGTTTGTCCCAGAAGGAGAAAATGGCATTTTCTCTTTTATAAATACAAGCATTGTGGGTTATTTGCCAAATCCATCTATCATTATTGCATGTAAGAATATTTTCCTTTGTTGTGTGTTATTTTTGCTTTGTGCTACTCCTTGCTCATCTTTTTTGTGATTTTGGGTAAGATTATAGAGAAGAGGATCTGCGTGAACATTTTTCTTTAGCTATCTTGCATTAGTTTGCATCAGATATGTAAGAATATGTTGATCATGAAAACATCACTAACCTGTTCAATGACAAAAATGAGTGGCCCCACTTAAATTTGCTCAGCAACAAGTGTCCTGTTTCCTCTTCACCACTAGTATTACAATGAAAAGAAATAACACATAAGCCTCCCTAGATAATATCAAAGGAGAATGAAGAGTGAACAAGAAGTACAAGTTCAAAGGATGAAACTTTTAAGCAAATGGTTGAGATCATCTAAGAGTTTAGAGCCTTCAAATGCGTCTTCATCCTACTTTAACAGTTTCAACATTTTACCAAAACAAACTTCTATCCTAGAATTGAAACAAATAAAAAATATTTCCATAGCTTTTCCATCTAATGAAATGGGGAAACGAATAGATTTGTCAAAAGTAATCATGTATCTTCATCATTTTCTTAATAACTCTCATTTCTCATGTGCTAAATATCTTATATTCTAATATTCCAAATGCTGCAAAAACACATGAAGGCTAGGCTCACTCCATAAAAAAAATTAACCGCCTATGACAGTGGCAAATACCATATTATTAGAGCCGCAGCTAATGCCTCTACACATGATAGCTCACATGGTTTCCCATAATTGACAGGATTTGCAGCAACCAACCACGGTACTGCACAAAACCAAAAAAAAAAAAATCAGCCAGTTCCTGCGTAAAGGAATAAAATGTCAAAGCACTTCAACAGAAAATAGAAAACAGAAAACTAAGAGGTACTTAAAACTCTTACAAAGACGAGGAGCACCACAGCGGAGCTTTGTAAATGGAACATCAACCAAACGAGCCCATGAACAGTCCACGACTGCCAAGCCTTTTCTCTGCAACAGAGGTTGATCCTCCTTTGAGACACATTGTGTTCCAACGGGACTGCAACCAAATACACAAAATCAGGAAAGTAAGAGAACATACAAATACTCTCATTATAGTTGAAGATAGCTGTGCACTCTTGTAAAAATATACCTGAGAACAATTCCTGCCCAGCCATTATTAACACGTAATTCCTGCAATAGAAATCTCAAACAACTTAGGCAAAACTAACGAACATTTCTTATGTTGCTTATTTGCAAAAAGGTTGATATCTGATAGCCCGCTCTTGCTTTATAAAACATGAGCATAATAAAGTAGTAAGAAGACAAAGTACCGCAATACAAGCTTAATAACTAAATTTAATGGATAGAACTAGTCTAGGAAAATATTCAGGTTAAAATTTAATGGATAGAACTAGTCTAGGAAAATATTCAGGTTCTACGCCTTCCCATGGTACCTATGTGACCTTTCCTTACCAGCTAATTATTTATTTAGATTTGCTAAACTTCTGTCAACCATTGAAGCTATCTTCCAATTAATTGAAAATTTTCATTAGACATAAAAGAGAATTGTATTTAATTTTCATAAATTCAAGAAAGATTTATTACAGAATTCCAAGGGAAGTTGTTCGGAAAACCTTAAGAGGAAAAAGTTTCAATGTTATATTTGACTGCATAAAGAACAAGTATGACAATGCTAGAGCTTATGTGGAAACCAATGAGAGAAAAACTCATTATTATAATTGCAAGATACTGAAAATAAAAAATAAGAGAAGAAGAAAATATAGGGGAAAAGTGAAATTGATATGGATCAAAAGTGAACTTAATAATTGAATGTGTGAATGATAACTCTGCCAAAATGGGGGTAACAAATATCTCCACTCTTCCTCATCCCTTGCTACTAGTAGTTTAAGCAGCTCAAGATTGGGAAGTGAGACAAATTCTATTTCAATGCTTTTCTCCAAAGCAGATGTGTTAAAATACTCTGCTCATGGTCCTTCAGCTTCGTGAAATTCTCCAAGCCAACTTAAAGCCAGGCATTTCTATGGCTCACATGCGACTCTTTGCTACATGGTCTGATGCTGAACCAAGTTTGTTCCTCTTAAATCTAATTAAATATTTTGAGGAAGATTGAAAAACCATTGAAGTAGAAAGGTAACAAGGAGTGTTTTCTTTGTTGCAGGTGTAGAAAGTGGATTAAATAAGGGGATTTTTTGTTGTTTAAAAATTGGCATAACATGTTTAGAGCATTATTGATGGGGAACATAAAACAGCAAGACTATGTAAAATAGGGTAGGAAGGAGGTGAAACCTAATGACTTGGGAGGCAGGAGAAGGATAAACCAGCAATTCACGAGGATGAAACTTGGATTCCACCAAAGTTATCAATTTTTTCATATTCATCAACTTCGGTTTAAAATGATGCAAGACTCATTATATATCACCTACCAAAGTTGCCTAACAAAAACGACAAAAATTACAAAAAGAACGCTCTAAAATATAAAAATTGCATAAAACTCCCTAAACATCATCAAACTAATAAATTAGAACATCACTTATTTAATTAGCCCTAATATAACTCAAATTTGTCTTGCTTCAATTTTGGACAATCTTCCACTGCATAGGATGTTGGAAGATTTTAACAAATGGATGACCTAGAATATTACTAGCAATGATTTTATTGCTTTTTAGTTGAATAGGGTGATATATCTATATACCACCAACTTTAGCGAAATTTAAAAATAAAAATAAACAAACAAATAAATAAATAAATAAATTGAGTGTTCTTAAAGATGCATGGCCTGGGGTGACCTTAGGAAAGGTTTTACCCCTACGTTGGCCATCCATGAGAACCACCAACTTAAGTGGGAAAGGGGTTTTAGTCAAAACAACATGGATGGCCAGATGGCAGATCTTTCCTAACGTCAATGAAAGTGCATCAACATTTTCTTTAGTGATACAAATTTCCTTGCCATTTAAACTTTTCTTTCTCAAGGAGGGCAACCGACATTCCTAAACCATTATTCCAAAAGGAGTGGATAGCCAGCTTATATTCATGTCTGCTCCATGAAACAACCATTATGAAATATAAATTGTTTAAGTTTAAAAAGAATTCACACAAAGAATTTAAGTGGTTTTAAACATGCGAAAAGTGGACACCTCATATGCAGATGTAAATGGAGACAATCTGCACTTTTGTAAAAAGATACAATTTGATCCTCCTACAAATACTAGAATACTGTCAGTCCTTGTTATCTTAGATGAATTCTTCTCCAGATAGGCTTCTATTCTACGCATGAGCATGACAGCATGCTAGACAAGGTATAAACATCAACTTCCTCAACTATAAAAACTACATGTAAAAATGTATGATGACTATAATAGTATCAAGGATAGGTGGTGAATTCATCACTAGCTAAGACTAGAGATGAGAATTGAACATTGATCTGCAGCAAAAATGGGTGACAAACACTCGTTATTGTCATCAATTCATCAACCTTAACCTGAACTTGGCACCAACAGTTGATGACTTCGATGTTTAAATCAATGAGAATGAAACAGTGTTATAAAACCTTTCTTTTGTATCACAACCATAAAAACACCTCAATTATCCCAAGATATAGAAGTTATTAAGTTAAAAACAACTCTTCTTATTGCTCTTCCATCTTGTATTCATCTAATTATCCACAAAAACTTATCAAAAAGAAAAAAGAAATTTAACACAAAAATAAACATCCTCATGCAGGGTAAGAAATTAAATTTGCATACATACATACATACCCTTAAGAAACCAAACCTGGAAAGTTTACGACCTGTACATCTTTTTGCATCACATTGTCCAAAATCCTTCATTGCAGAAGCAATTGATTATTAAATACTAGATGGAAAAAGGAGAGAGCAAACTTTGCTATATGTGAATCAATGAATCAGCTACATAGACATTACCCACATAGCAAGTTGCACTTTTGTAGCTGGAGGCTCATCTTCATTTGCACTGCCTGCACAAAACATTTTATAACAGTATACTATAAATTGCAGACTGAAAAAATTAGTCTAAAAATTCAACGAATTCATTAACTGACAGTAACCAAGCAACACAACCAACACAAAACGCTTTCAATGGTAGCGTGATTTTGAACGAACGCTATGCTGACAAGAAAATCTTCTTCAGTTTAACAAAGTACGAATGTAGGAGGATTTCCGGTTGAAGCTAATCTTATATCATTGACAACTGAGCACGTAAAATATAAGGCAAAAACATGGGACAAAGACGAAGGCACCAATAACTGTATATTTGTTCATATCATACTTTGATTTATACCCACAGAAGAACTGTTTTCTTCATCCCTGATAAGAACAAAAATTAAATTAAAATTTTAAAAAGAAAAATCATGATGTAAAAAGAATAAAACTATAAAATGAAAAAAACAAGAAGAATCCAGGACAGTTAAAAAGAAGAAAGTAAAAAGGAATAGAGATACCAAGGACGCTGACGAGGATGACTGGACTGGGCGCGGTGGGAAGATAGTTGCTTTGGGTGCCGAGAGCGAGAGGATTTGCAGTAACCCATTTCCAATTTCCCCGAAATTGATACAAGATTGAATTGGTACGACTCTTTTTATATGAATGTGATTTTTTTGGGGGTATGGCGAAAGAAGACGTCCACCGCTGAGGGTAGTGCAGAAAAGAGAGGGAACAAGAAGGGCTCAACTGCGGGAGAGGGAAAAAGTGAAGGACTGGGGCACGGCTGGATCTGGACACCCCCAACGGCGCCGCTAGGAGGTGCGGCCGGATCTGTTTTCCCCAGCCAGCGGCGGCGTGGGGTGCGGCTGCCCTTCGGAAGGCCGCTACTGGCCGGGGGCCGGTTTTGGGCTAGCTCCGCGTGGACGAATCTGGCCGTCCAGCCGGCGGCCGCGATAGATTTAATATTTTTAGAAGATCTTTCTACCAAATAAGCGACCTTTGTTTCTATTATCAGTGGTGGGATAATAACGGGACTAATCACCCCATAAAAAGAAAAGCTTTTTAAGTATTTAAACTATCGAACTACCGAGATTGGATTGCCCACCCTTGCCAATTAGTGTCCTCTAACTAGTGCAGTCATAGTTAGCCACTCAAGGCCAAGGATAGCCTACGTGTAATACCCTAAATCCAGATTACCATAAAAACACAACCAGAATGTCACTATTCCCGATTATATTAACTTACCTGAATCTAACTTACGTGGATATACTACCCAACCTATGTGGATATATTCTCGGTGTCTCGAAATAGTAGATGTATATTGCTATGCATAAGTGAATGTAGAAAAATAAACTTAGCATGCTACTATATGAATGAAAACCAATTTACACACCAATAATAATTACAATAATTAAAAAAAATTTTTTAAAAAATAAACAGAATCTCTCCTAAAAGTACAATTAAAGGTGATTGCAAAAATAAGAATCAGAATCGGAATTGGTTTTCGAGGGAGTCAGAGTTAGAATCGGAATCGGTCTATTTCAGACAGGAATCAGTTCAGTTGAATCGGTCCAAATCGGTCTAATCGGTCATATATAATAATTTGACAATTCATAACATAAATATATAAAAATTAGGTATTGATGTTATTTTGATATTATTGTGTGTATTATAGTTTATGATGTTTTTTAAATATTTTTAAAGATTTTTTTAATTATTTGGAATTAATTATTATTTTTGGCTCGAGTCGAATCGAGTCAACTTTTAATTATGAGAATGCCACCTTCCTTCACCCCGCTATCGGCGCCGGTGCCCTGCCCCGCCTCCCCCAGCATTGCCCGACCTCCCCCGCTAGCCCTGCCCCGCCTGGCCTCACCCTGCTGGCCCTGCCCTGCCTAGTCCCCCCTCCTTGCGCCTCTGCCCCGCCCCGCCACCCTCATCCTGACCCATCCCTAGCCGGTCCTGCCTCCCCCGCCGGCAACGCCCCCTGCCAACCCCGCCCAGCCGGAGTGAAGGGGCAGTGGCGACGGAGGGAGAAAAAGGGCATTTTAAAATCAAAATTCCAACTTTACCCATACTTAAATAATTTAATAAATATCATACCTAGGGTATTTTAGTCATTTACCCCAAAAACCAATTCTTCCCGATTTATCAATTCCGAATTGGATTTAAATCGGTCGAAATCGGGGTAAATCAGCTGATTTGGATGCCGATTCGGGGCCGACCAATTCGTGCCCCAAAATCTGATCGGCATGCTGGCGATTTGTGCATCCCTGATTATCAGTGGTGGGATAATAATGGGACTAATCACCCGATAAAAAGAGAATCTTTTTAAGTATTTAAACTATTGAGATTGGATTTAGTAATTTTTTTGCCCACCCTTGCCAATTAGTGTCCTCTAACTAGTGCAGTCATAGTTGGCTACTCAAGGCCAAGGATGGCCTAGGTGTAACACCCCAAATCCAGATCACGATCAGAAACAGAACCAGAATGTCACTGTTCTCGATTATATCAACTAAGCTGAACCCAACTCATGTGGATATACTACCCAACCCATGTGGATATATTCTCGGCGTCTCGAGATAGAAGATGTATATTGTTATGCATGGATGAATGGACAAAAATAAACCTAACATGCTACTACATGAATAACATGAAAATCAATTTACACACCAACAATAATGGACAATAATTAAAAAAATTTTTTAAAAAAAAAGACAGAATCTCTCCCAAAAGTACAATTAAAGGTGGCCCTATCAAATCAACATGTATACATATGTAATTAATAAAACGTTCATACAATAGATTTATTCAATCGTATAATTCATTTTTGTATTGAGTCTTGGCTCAACGACTGATTTACCTTCATCTTACTTAACTGGGTCTTGACCTATCTATGCATTATATTCACATATCTCATTAATTCTAAGCCTTGACTTACTTGATATACTTATTCAATGTCTAATCATATTTATTAGTATATCATCGTTAACAATCTTTCTACTGTAACATACATTATATCACACCACATCATCATGTATTGCATTTCATTACATCATCCTCAAATATTAAACATGCTATCATGTGACATGTGTGTATATAAGAGATGTCACTGCTCCTCTGTCCATGGTGGCTTATCATACTCATCATGATCATCACCTACATATATTATAACATATGTCATTAATGAGTGTTACTGGTCAAAAAATATAACCAATATCAAATTGGCTATAAGAGTAAACTCTCATATGAAAGAAAACATTCATATACTTCTCGTGAACTCTCTGAAGGGCACCTATTAAGGAGCCATTGGGCTGCAGACCTGGTAGCATCCTGAACTAACTGTTTTGCTGCTACTGATTTTCTCATTTTATTTTCTGGTCCCTCGGGACTACTAGTATATCCTAAGCCCTCTCCTTACCTCTATAATTCTCCTGGCCTTGAGCACAAAAACCGAGTACTCTCAGACTATAAAACCTGTGACTCGACTCAGGGTTTTACGTTACCGAACCAGTCGGCTCAACCGTTGGTTCGAGTCAAGTCAGTTTCATGAACCGCGTGCTGAGTCGAGGCCAGCTGTGAGTTATGAGCGATGAGAGTCAGGTGTACCTGAATATATGATGATAACGTAGAGAAGATGGTGAGAAATGAGTTATAAGAATATATGAAAGTATGCAGTATTTTTTTTCTTTTTATATGTTTGATCGTAGAAATAGTTTTAGGCCGAATAACGCATTAAGACACGTTGGATTATATTCGGGTGGGTTATTAGTTATAGAGCATGCAATTGGGATGTTGTTGTGTTTGTTTTATTTTATGGGATTTTTTTCATATTTTTCTAGATTATTTTTAGAATTTATTACGAACTAGTTATTATTTTGACTCGAGTCAAAATCAAGTCAATACTTATTTATGATTTTGCCATTGGAGTATTTCACCTCCTCTCCCGCCACTTCCCCACCCAAACCCTACCGCTGCCTCGTGCTCGTTGCCACCGTCACCGTCGCCGATGTCACACTGCAGCCGATCGTCGCCGCCCCGCCTTGCTGTGTGGTTGTCGTGCCACCCCGACCAACCCTGGCCACCGTCTAGCCGCCACAATGCCGGAATCGCCCCACGAGCCACGACGCTCTCCTTGTCGATTCGTCGCCGTGCGGGCCGCTCCACCGCCGCCGTAACCTCGACGACCACCCCCTTGACCACCCCCCGACGTTTCCCCCTTACCTAGCTCCACCGTCGAAGCCGGCCGTGGGCCTAATCGGAACGACTGACCGCCCCGACCGAACTCAACGCTACCGCCGGCGGTCATCGCCGTCGCAGCTGCCCTTGCCGTCACCACCATGGGGACGAGCTCGCCGAGCCGGTGCTGACCCTTACCCCCAATTGCCCGGCCGGAACAGTAGCCAAAAAACTCCGGAAGTCGCCGGAAAATTGGATTCACCGAAATTCGTCGAAAATCACCTGATCTTCTGCCGAATCCCCCGATTGAACCCTATCGAACTTCGGACGCCATAGGGTGCCGAATTCGAGCCTCGAATCACACGAGGTATAATTTATTTTAACTTAATTATTTAAAAGTATTGAATATTAGAATTGCATGCTAGGATTGGTGAATTGCGTGTTATAATTATATGTATAAATGTAGAATTGATTAAGGATAAAATATGAAATTTGTTTGATTGAGCTGTGTTAAAAATGGAGGCCAAGAAACTAATTAGGGTAACTAGGTAATGATCATGATCTAATGCAAACTAATCTAAGTATATTTGCTAGAATTGATATAGGTTGATGTGTGTTGATTGATGCGTGATGGATGTATGTGTAATATAGGATGTATGACTGCATCATGAGCGGGCGTTAGTATTTGGTTTCAATGTGTAGGTACGGAGTAAGAGCTCGCCGCCTAGGCACGAGGACACGCTTGGAGCTTCTATCAGGTCCGTTTAGGACTCGTTCTCTGTTTTTACGCTACTCTATTGTGTATTTGATTTATCATGTGTAGGACGAGTTAAGTGGCATTTTATCGGATCCCACTTAACTCGGGCAATTTAGCCAATGATTTTCTGGATTAATAACCCTCGAGGATGAGATCCCTCGAGTTTATTTTTTAACTTCAGATCTAGCTCACGATGCCTTCGGGCCTATTGTATAAATCCCAACCTAGACCTATATATATGTATAGTTTTCGAGTTTGTAGTGAGAGATTGAATGAGAGAAATCCAACTACCGTGCTACGCGAGCGGGCATGTGTGAGTCGATAGTGGGCTTTGGAATGGTGTGCGGGCCATTTTGGCGGCGGAATCACTTCGGAAACGGCGGTGAAATCGAGGGTGATTTCCGACATTGCGATGGCTAGACGGTGGCCGGGCGCGGTCGACGCGGCAAGGAGACGGCACCGCCGGGCTGGACGGCATCGATCAGCGGTGAGGTGGCATCGACGGCGGTGGCAAAAATCAAGGGTGGCGGCTAGGGTTTAGGGCGGTGAAGATGTCAAGGTTTGGGGAAGGAAGATGAGAAATATAGGAGTGGCAAGCTTGTAAATAAAAGTTGACTCAACACCAACTCTGAGTCAAAAATAATAACTAACTCGGAATAAATCCCAGAAAAATTGGGAAAAATCCCATAAAATCAAACAAAACAACACAAAATCCAAATGACATGCCGTATAACTAATAACCCACCAGAATACCATCTAATGACGTCCTAATGCGTTATTCAGCCTAAACTAATTCTACGGTCACAACATGAAAAAAATTAATCATCAACTGTATACTCTCATACCTACTGATAACTCAGTCTGTTGATGCGTATTTGACGCTATCATCGATACTTGGGTATACATGAACCCTCATAGCACGTGTACACGGTCGGCCTCGGCCCCGCACACGTGTTCTGAAAGCTGAACCGACTCGAACCACAGTCAAACCGATCAGCTAACGACTATAAAACCCTGACTCAAGTCGCGGGTTTTACACCACAAATTCAAGTTGTGCCCAAATTTTATTGAAATCATTCAAATGATTAGCAATAGATTTACCTTCGGACATCCTTAAAGATACAAGCTTCCTCAACAAAAATAACCTGTTAGAGGCTGATGACTTCTCATAAACATCAGCTAATGCCTCTATCAACCCTTTGATGGTTGTCTGTTTTGAGACATTAAACGTCACTGACTGTGTTAAACACAATCGAACGATAGCTAAGGCTTGCCTATCCAACAAGGCCCACTCCTCGACTAACATCGTGTCTGGCTTGGTACCTACAAGCGGTTGATGTAGTTGCTTCTCGTATAAAAGATCCTCGATCTGCATCCTCTACCATTGATAATTTATTCCATCAAATTTCTCAATCTTCCCAATCTTGAAAGTGTCTACCATGACTCTCACTCAAATCAAGATCCGATTGAATGAGATCCAAAGTTCCCACAGACGGTGCCAATTGTTGAGAAAAATCCCTAAGTTGGAGATCAACAATAGCAAACACAAGATTTGGGAAAATAATGCCTAAGAAATAAAATAAAACAAAACTAAATGAATAGAGATTTAACATAGAAAACCCTCCTTCTATCAAGAGTCAAAAACCACTGGACAACAACGAGCAATTCACTACTTCAACTAAAGATTACAGTCATCAAACATATAGAGATATACAAGAAGATTACTCACTCAATCTATATTATTGAGATTACAAGATTTTTCCCTCTTTCAATATTCCGTATAAGATTAAACTCGTGAATAATATTTTTCCTCTTTTTTATCTCTATGTCTCTTCTCTATCTCTCTCCTTTTCTCTCCTCTTGTCTCTTTTGTCTTGTTTTCTCTGTTATCTTATTTTAGAATGAGGCAAATGAAGCTCAATTTATAAAGAAGCTTTGAGACCCTTCATCCTCTATGAAACAACAAACAACCACCTCAATTGGTATTCCGAGCTTCTTTTAGTATTCTGAGTATGACAATATGCTACATATCATTAATACAATTACACATATTAACAACATGTACCCCATAAAAGTACAAGAAATATAAACATAAGCAAAGTTAAAATTGTGTAAATTTTTTTAGAATGACGATCTCTACAAAAAATCCCTTATCCGAAGAAATACCATCATTTATCAACTTAGATGAGATAGTTGCTTCCAAGTTTACATCGCCATTTAATTCGCCTTCATTCCCACTACATCTTCCAGGATCTTGAACGAGCCACTCATCAAACCACATTAAATAGCCACATCCTCCTTTACCCTATTATTCACATGATAAATAATATGGTTAACGGAATAGAATGCACACATATATACACCACATCAAAATAAAAACAAACCTGGATATTAGAACAAGTCCAAAAGGGTTAATTCTTTTTTTCCCCCCATTTTGGGGATCTTGAGCTCTAATTGTTGAATACCGCTTTGATCACAATATGGTGGGTTAATGCTCCCGTTATTTTTCTTCATTTTAAGGTTACAAGTCGATTCAAATGAACTAAAAAAATTAACTTAGATAAAAAATTCATGAACTTAGATAAAAGATTCATGATCGTTTGATACTCTCATTGCATATAAAAATCCCTACTTAGTATTCCAAAAATAATTAACCTTGAAGATTGGGCTTTCTTCCTAAATGACATACTTCTTTCTGCAAGAAAGTAGAACGCAAACAACCTATTATTTACCAACATGACATAAGAGGTATACAAATTCAGTTAATTACACGTTTACCAAGACAAACACCAATAATTTTATTTCAAGAACCCATTTCTTAACTTAAAATATTACTATTTCCTTTCTGATATGTGAACTTGAAAAACAAAACTGTGTATGAAAAATTAATGCTTGCAATGAAATCTTAAACTGAATCTCAATATCCTATTCAATTTATGTGCCTTCTATACACAATAAAGTAATAAGCACGAAATTGACAGTCATCCATTATTTTGGCAAAAAAAATTGGAAGAAACAGTGCTTCGAATGTCAAGCTACAAGTATAATTTAATTAAAAAACCTTAGTTAGACTCACTAAATTCTTGCATGGACTTGCAAGAATAACTAACCAAGTGAAGCCACCAAATTACACTCTAACGATGATCATCTTCATCATAGGAAACCTATGAATACAATGAACTACTTATCCTGCTACAAAAATAAATGACATCTACATTGTATGTTAAAGTGAGATCCCTAGATCATTTCGGCACTACTACATTCCAAGCTTCATGGCTACAATCAAACCTTAACTATCTCAATCTCTTGACAATTTTGTAGCACATTGCATTGACATTATAAATAATAAGAAAATTATTTCTATATATGTATCACACTTATATAAACACAAATCACACATTAAAACAATTTAAAGGTCCACAAACTAACACCATCGACTTACCCCTGGACATTGGTGGCAGCAAGACAATGGCGACAAAAGGCGGTTGCGGCAAAAATGGATGGCACCGGGAGGGATGAGATGGCACTAGGGGACGAGACAGCGTCGGGGATGAGATGGTGCCAGTGGACGGGACAACACTGGGGGTGGAACGATGCCGGGAGGCAGGACTACACAAGGGGCTGGACGGCGCCAGGGAATGGGACGGGACAGTGTCAGGGATGGGA
Source organism: Piper betle (assembly GCA_033002965.1). Lineage (NCBI taxonomy): Eukaryota > Viridiplantae > Streptophyta > Magnoliopsida > Piperales > Piperaceae > Piper > Piper betle. The sequence continues at coordinate 65,264 of JAURVB010005255.1, forward strand.
CAAGATGATGCCGGGGGCGGGCGGCCAGGACGGCACCGGGGGGACGAGATGTTGCTGGATGGTGGTGGCAACCCACTCAGATGGTGACGGCTCAAGTGTGGCTATGACGACACTTGGGGCCAGGATGATGGATGATTAGGGAGGGAGGAGGTGGATGAGTCGGCGGTGGGAGACTGGTCAGTAGTGGTGGGGGAAGGAACAGTGCCTGATGACGGTGGCAACCCACCAAGATGGCAATGGCTCAAGAGTGGCTACGACGGCACTTGGGCCCGGGATGACAGAGGGTTGGGGAGGTAGGGGTGACAGGACAATGAAGGGAGACCAGTTGGCAGCGGGGCAACGACAATGATTTTGAAGTTGGCAGCGACGGAACTTAGGGTTAGGGTGGGTGAGTGAGCGAGGAAATGTTTGGGAGTTACTATGGAGCTTTTTAATCTGAACTGTTGAATATAATCGAATGGTCTAGAAAAAAATTTGTTGTAGATTTTTCTCTCTGCATCTTGCTGAAAGAAACTTTTCTCATATATATATATATATATATATATATACACACATATATATAGGTAAAAATGTTACTGTAATAGAGCACAGCCATCTTGGCTGTGCTCTATTTTATTTACAGCCGTTGGATTCAATCCAACGGCTGTAAATAAATCACTCTCCCCCCTCCCCCCCCAAACTCCCTCTTCCCGCCGTGGCGCCCATCTCCGCCGCGCCACCACCCGCGCATCCCAGCCGCGCCCCGCTTCCCCCACCCCCGCCCCAGCGCTCCTGCCAGCCCGCTCGCCCCCGCTCGCTGCATCAGTTGCCGCACTCGCCAGCCGCGCCTGCCCACCTAGCCCGCCCACCGCGCCGGCCCCTGCGCCCCCACCGCGCCCTCCGTGTCACACCTCAAGTTGGACGGAAGGACGACGACGACAAAGGATGGTTGACGACAAGACGGCGGCATCGGCACTGAGGCCGGTGGTGCTCCACGAAACAGAGCAGGAGGGGCGGCGAGCAGATTAAGGGAAAGAGAAAGAAGGCAAAAGAAGGAAAAGATGGGCGGCGATGGCGACGTTGGCGACGCTGGCCGGCGGTAGTGCAGGTGACGGCGGCGGCGAGGTCACCGGCGGTCGGGGTGGAGCGGCAAAAACAGAGGAGGGGGGGGGACGATCGTCGGTAGAGGAGAAACAGGGGAGGTCGGGGAGCTCAATGGCAATTTCGTAATTAAAACTTGACTCGCTCCCGACTTGAGTTAATATTATAAAATATATCCCGAAAAATACAAAAAAATATAGTAAAATATGATAAAATAAAATAATCAAGTTCTAATAGATTATTTTATTTTATGGTATTTTAATCTATTTTTTCATATTTTTTGAGATATATTTCGTAATATTGATCGAGTTGAGTCAGGCTTTTATTTTAAAACTACTCCTCTTGAAAAATATGAAAAAACAGGGTAAAATACCATAAAATAAAATAATCCATTATAATTTGATTATTTTATTTTTGGTATTTTCCTGAATTTTTTTACATTTTTAGGGAATTATTTCGTAATATTGACTCTAGTCTAGACCGAGTCAAGTTTTTATTACAAAACTACCCCTGCCCATTTCCTTCACAACTTGTGTCAATATCACGAAATAAATCTAGAAAAAAATAAAAAAATAGATAAAAATACCATAAGATAAAATAATCAATTAGAACTCAATTATTTTATTTTATGGTATTTTATTATATTTTTTATATTTTTCGGGATATATTTCGTAATATTAACTAGAGTCGAGAGCGAGTCAAATTTTTATTACGAAATTACCCCTACCAATTTCCTCCTCCCTCCTTTATTTTGCCGGCGACTCTGTTTTTCCACCCTTTGCCGTGCCACCCAATTGCTAGTGACCTCGCCGCCGGCAGCTCGCTGACGACTTCGAGAGCAAGTCGTAAAATATTGACCGTGAGCGAGTCAAGTTTTTTTACAAAATTATTATTATATATATATATATATTTAAATTTATTTCGTAATATTGACTCAGGTCGCAAGCGAGTCAAGTTTTTATTACGAAATTATTTTATAAATTTAGATCGTAAAATTAAGTCAGGTCGAGACTCGAGTTAAATATAGTCGCAAACGAGTCACACTTTTATTATAAAATTATTATATATATATATATTTTAATTTATTTTGTAACAGTGGCTTGAATCTGGAGCGGGTTAATTTTTTATAATAAAAATTTGACTCGGTCCCGACTCGAGTCAATATTACAAAATAAATGCCAAAAATATAAAAAAAATACAGGAAAATATTATAAAATAAAATAATCGAATTATAATGGATTATTTTATTTTATAGTATGTTACCCTATTTTGTTCATATTTTAAAATAAAAACTTGACTCGGTCCCGACTCGAGTTAATATTACGAAATAAATCCTAAAAAATTTAAAAAAGTATAGGAAAATACCCTAAAATAAAATAATCTAATTCTAATAGATTATTTTATTTTATGGTTTTTAATTCTATTTTTTTCATATTTTTTGAGAGGGGTAGTTTGGTAATAAAAACTTGACTCGGTCCTAACTTGTGTTAATATTACGAAATAAATCCCAAAAAATATTAAAAAATACAGAAAAATATCATAAAATAAAATAATTGAATTATAATGGATTATTATATTTTATGGTATTTTATTTTTTTTATATTTTTTAGGATATATTTCGTAATATTGACTCGAGTCGGGACCGAGTCAAACTTTTATTACGAAACTACCCCGTGCCTTTTCCTCTTCCCTCCCCTGTTTCGCCGGCGACCCTGTTTTTCCACCGAGCCAGCCAACCGCCCGTCGGCCGCCCACTGCCGGCCAACGATGCCACCGGCCAACGACGCCCCTCCCTTCTTGATTCCTTCCCGGGTGACCCAAGGTGGGCAGGACGAGTGGCGCGGCATGGGGGGGGTGGCCGGGACGTGGAGGGCACGGCGGGAGGGGACGTGGAGGACGCCGGACTTGACGACGGTGGCGAGGCGGTGACAGCACTAGTCGGAGCGCGCGGCGGCGGCAGGGCGGAGCGGCGCAACAAATTTTTTTTTTTTGGAAGGGTGAGGGGGGAATGTCCAGCCGTTGGATAAAATCCAATGGCTGGAACACTGCAGCACAGCCAAGATGGTTGTGTTGCAGTAGAGCCTCCCTCCTGTATATATATATATATATATATATAGAGTTGTATAATATAAGCTGCCTTTTTAACAGGCAGACAACTTTCTTAAAGAGGAGCCATTGATTTCTGATCGTAAGGCAATATTATATTAGTGGGTTATTTGATTAGCTGTCACCTAATTTATGTGGACGAAATTATCCTCATCTTTTTTAATCCTTCGTGTCACCATTTTTTGACAAGCAAATTTGTATCGCTTTGTATTCCCGTAACCCATCCAACCTAGCCAGACTTCTTCCATCCTTTCATGCAAGTGTACCATTGTTATACATTTACACATTTATTTCCCACATTTGTAACTGTCAGGCATATATATAATATATATTGCTTGTGAATTGCGTTCATGCATCACATGTGATTGGCATTCGTAAAGACTTGTTGTACTAAGACTATATGATCAATGAACTCTTTGAACTCTTCCAACCTGGAGATGGAGAGGTATTATGTTACACCTTAATTTGGCCCGACACCGGACCGAATCTTGATGTTATAATTCAAAAAATTATTTGTTAGATTACCATGACGTACAAACTTTACGGAAGTAGATCTTAACCCTCAAAGAGGCTTAAGATGGATGTCTCACATGATTTTCATATAATTCATGTTGATCATGCTATCATAAGAAAACTCTTATACTTAAGGCTCATATGATCATTCTGAGTCACAAGATAGGTAGCACCTCCCTGATAGCTAAGAGGGTGAATTTACAGATCTAATAATCACTTCGAGCTACACAAAGGCATCACTCCGAGCTACACGCAAGGCAATACCCCCAATGTAACTAAGAGGTTGAGCTTTTTATAATGCGGATGCATAATTAGGTTCTTAAACCTAGTTCCAACCTTTAAGTTAGGCAACTTATTATTAGATGATGTTATTTTTGTGGTAAGATAAATATTAGGTAGTAATTATCTATTCCACATACCCCGTAAATAGAAATTTAACAAACATGTCACCATCGCATGCTAGGGCATGATACCCTAGCATTCGGTCTTCACATTGACCATTCAAGTGGCATGAACCATATGCTCCTCTATCACACACACACACACACACACACAGCTCCATCTAAATATGTCTTGCGTACCTTAATTGCTCATCGCCATCTTCCACGACTTTGACGATTATACATCTTGCAGACAAATATTAGAATACCTCAAAATTAACACCTTACATGACGATCATAATAATATAGTTATAAATCACAGACCACACGTAGCATATCAAGTACACCAATATAGTTTTTAGGGCACCCGCCTATCATATATACATCACATAACCCGTAATTCCCAAAACATGTAAGTTCCAAAATCTCAAAACACATAAGTCATACAGTCCAAATACATGAGTCTAGCATAAAACTCACCACAATATAAACACACAGTACCATCCTCCGCCACGAGCTAATCGATCTGTCCACCTCCGTTAGTAACGAACATGAGTGCACATATATATATATATATATATATATATATATATATAGAAAATCGTCAGTAATTAACTAAGTTTAATTACCGGTCCAAAAATAAGAACTAATAAACTAATGCTGGCCAATGAGTATTTTAATACTCTTGAGAAATCTTAAAACTTCAAGAATACATCACAAGACAGTATGCTTAGGCCAAAATGACCAAATATCATAAAAATATCATATCAAATCAATGGCTTCATACTTACAAACATACATATTTACACTTACACCCTCACATCTTCTATATATTGCTCGCCATAGTACTCAAGTGGCTGAGAATAATGATAGTGTCATGATTTCCTAAAACACACTACATTCGCAGTACCCTACTTCGTTGTACTACCTTAGGGTGAAAAGAAATATTAATGTAATTCATACATATCTATACTGCTCACTCTTATATTCATGAGAACCATAAAAAAATTGTATATAACTTATATAGTAGGGTAAGGTAGGGGCTTATATTATAAGTTTATTTGATCTTCTAGTTTAAAAATCATTAAGGGGTCTCATCCTTTAAATTTTATTAAACTATGAAAAAACTCCACAAAGTAGTCCAGCATAGAAGGATCCCATAAAATGCCACATATACCGTCCTACATGTAAAATTTGGTGAAAATCTCACTCATGGAGTCAAGCAGAGATGGAGTACAAGAGTCCTACAGACTTAAATGAGTTGAGTTTCTTGTCCTAACTTAGCAAGCACACTCCACGTACCCTAGCAAAGTGATGAAACCCAAAACATGATCGGATTGCATCGACATGCAAAACGAGGCAACGCCTCCACACATTCACGACTTAGAAGAAAAACTTACTTATCTTAATTGTCTTACATAGTGAAGTGCTAAATCTCATTAGGTAACCTTAGTTAAGGTTTTGTGTTACAAGTACCTTTAGTAAAAAGTCTCATACTTCAGATTTCGTCAAATAGACTTAACTAAACGATATTTCAATTGAGCCAAATGGTGTCCAAATGGGCTCAACTTTAGACCTGTAAGCCCTAACACTTTAAAGGATTGGTGTACAAATTACTAAATTCTGGCCCATGGGCCAATATGGTAAACAAGGACCACTAAGATTGGACTAAAGTGCTGGGAACAATGTTCTTAGACCGTGCACTAATTTTTCTAAGTGTCGTTCATGAGCTTGGAGACTTAAAATGAGTCAGGCTAAGTGGGTAGTGCTAGTCAACACAATGGATTTGAATACATATTTGAGGTCCAAAGTATAAGTATTTAGGCCTTAGTGAACTCTGAAATGAGAGGTATTGGCTAAGTCATTTCTAGAGCTGGGTAGAACTATTGGGATTGGAAAATTTCTAATGCAAGCTCTACGAAGCTAAATTCTCCCAAATTTTGATATGGAGTTATAGGGACACAATCTAAAGTGTGGTTGAAATTTTATTTGATTTCATCACCATTTGTCTAGGTTTTTGGATTTTACATCCTGAGTAAGGGAACTAGGGTTTCCCCCTACATTCCTGCGCACTCCAAAAAATTGATCAAAATAACTACCTAAATGATTTTTAAATTAAACCAAAGCTTACAGGTGTAAAACCTGTAACTAGAGTCAAAGTATTACATTAGTGAACCAGTTGGTTCAACCGTCGGTTTGAGTCGAGTTAGTTTCATTAACTGCATGCTAGGTCGAGGTCGATCATGAGTTATGAGCGATGAGGGTCCGCTCCAGTTGGTTCAATCGTCGGCTCCTCTCCGGTTGGGTTTAGTGATGAATTGCATGCTACATATTTCAGTTGCCATCTCGACATCTTCGACCCTCTCACGACCTTACCCAACCGGAGCGGAGCCCAGCGCCGCCCACAATGGCCACACTTTGCACTCCACCGCTAACAGCCTTCTTTCACTATTTTTTGGCTAGCCGCCACGTTGATCTCTACACCCCACCACGTTGATGGCATAGACTCATCGAGCTCGTCAAGTTGGTGCCAACAAAACCTTGTACCACCACTATCCCGCCAGTAGCAGCCGTTGGAAAATTACCTACGATTTAGTCAGAAAATTGGCAACTTTCGACGGAAAATTGTCAGAATATCGCTGAAAATGGTCGGAAAATGGCCGAAAAACCATCAAAACCTATCAAAAAACCACCGAAACCCACTGGAAAATCGGATTCGCTGGAATTTGCCGGATCTTCTGCCGAACTCAACCAGTCAAACCCAATCAAACTTTGGGCACCACCGAGCGCCAAATTCGATCTCCAAGATGCATGACAAAACCCTAGTTATCACCGATTACCGACAACGAGAGGTTTAATTACCTATGATTTAGTTATTTAAAATTGATAATTATTAGCATAGCATGCTAGGATTGATTAATTGTTGTGATTAATGTCTGATTGTGAATGAAGTGATGATTTGCATGATTTGATTGATAGTGAATGAATGTTAGTGATCTAATTAGGCAAATTAAATCTGAGTATGCTAATCGACAACATTATAACTTAGAAAAACATAATAAAATTGGTATGAATAGGATGAGTTAGAATTACTTTTACACTAATGATTGTTGATTGTTGATGATGATGATTGTGTTGTAACTATGATGTTCATGATGAGTTTGATGCATCATTCATTTAGTGGGTGTTAGCTTCTAGATTTGATGTGTAGGTACGGAGTAGGAGCTCGCTGCCTAGGCCCGAGGACACGCTTGGAGCTTCTACCAAGTCCGTTTAGGACTCACCTCAATTTATTGTCTCATTCTATCATGTTTTGTTTAGAACAGGAAAGATGACATGTCAAGTAGTGGGTTTATCGTATCCCACTCGAAGGGCCATTTAGCCGATCATATTTTCCGGATTAATGACCCTCGAGGATAAGAACCCTCGAGTATGTTTTCGAAACTTAGATCCAGCTCATGATGCCTTCGGGCCTATTTTACTAAATTCCCTACCCATGCCTATGTATTTATAGTTTTCGCGCTTTCAATGAGATATCTGACAAGCAAAATTGATGGCCACATCTTGAGATAGGGTGTGTGTTTGTCAAACTAGGCTCTGGAACTGGTGTGCGTCCATTCCATTCCTAAGGGATCCTGATAACTCCACCTTTGAGTTCCTCAAACCCGGAGAAGTCTGGAGGTTTATGGGTACAACTGTGCAGCGCATGTCAAGACTTGTCGCGTAAAAGGGTATTGAAGGTGCATGTCTGAGAGTACTCGGCCTCTGTACTCAGGGCCAAGAGTAATACGGAGGATGTCGAGGGCTGAGAAGAAAGAGAATAATTTTTCCGTGCAAAGGGATAGTTTAAATGGACAAGGAAAGAGAATGTTATGGAAAGAAAATGATATAGAAAGGGGATGTTGTCGCTCGAGGTAGATGGCTCCCATTATTGCCCATATGAGAGTTCTTGAGGAAGTATATGAGGTTTTTATTCAATAAGAGTGTTAGCTCTCCTGAGTCAGTTTGTTATTGGTTATTTCTGGACCAGTCACACTCGTTACTGACGTCTTTTTATTATATATGTAGGTGAGAACTGGGAAGAATAAGCTTTGTCGGGACTGCAGAGGAACAACACTGAAATCACGCACACATGTACCAGCCCAGTGTATGTAATGATGATGATGTGTATTGAGCTGTGTAGATGAAATTGATATGCTATTCTGTGAATTTATTATGAGTATTTTGCATGCCAATGAAAATGGAAAGTGGAAAATAAACAGGGTAAGCTACGGAGTGAGGATAACTGGAATGAGAAGAACATACCAAGTTCAAATAGTGTTTTCAGTTTTATTATTACAAATATATATATATATATATATATATATATATATTGATTGCTATTGATAGGGTTGCTCCTATTTCACTCTTAAGGGAGACTTTGTCTGTTTTATTTTAAAAATTAACTGTTTTCTTTTAAACTTTTTGTTTGTTTGGTTTGTTTGTTTACTTGTTACATATCATGGCATACATGTAGGACAATGTTAGAACCTAAACATCTCATCCATGTTTTACATGTGACATCACCATCTTAAGACAATGAGGGTAGATCCGGGTCTGACTTAACCAAATAAAGTAGATTAGCGAACGGTTCGGTCACCGATGACATTTTCGGGTTGGTTTATGGGTGAACCGAAATGGGGTGTTACAACAAGTTTCTAATATAAAATTAGTTATGTGAATAATAATTTTTATAAATTTTGTTAGCCTCTTTTAATTAGCACACAATGGAGCACAATCTTAGAGCATGGAAAGGCATACTGACATCATAGTATATGCACCAAGCGATTAGGGTTTTTTTCATGCCTTTTAAGTGGTTATCCTAGTGTGAAAATTTTACATGAAAACACCTAGATGCATATCAACAATCATGCATAAGGTGGAAATCATCAGCCACCTATGTCATGGTGTAAAAATTGGGGAAATGTACTGTCAGGTCACAAAGACCTTGAAAGATGCCACATTTTGCCAAGTTTAACACCTCTACTTCATTATGCCAGCCGTATTAGACAATTCTATGAACATAAAAGTGTATATCTTGACGTTATGAACACAACAAAGTAAACATGAAGCAAAAATAACTTCTAGAACATGTCTTAAGAATTTTCTACTAGATCTGTGTAAAACCATGACCACCGAGCATTTAAAACTATGTAACAATTAATTTAGGCATGCAAAAATTATAAAAATACCACCTATTTACTCTTAAATCAACAATAAGGAAAAATCATACAAAAATGCATAACATGTAGAAACCTTGGTAGATTTACCATCAAACACACACAACAAGCAAGGAAAGGAGGAAGGATTACCTCCAACAAACCAAGGGGAGGTCCCTTAGGGCTTCCATCCCCAAGCCCTACAACCCTAGGCCTTGACCAAGCTTGGAGAGCTTGAAAAGAGCTAGAAAAGGCTATGGAAAGAAGAGGAGCAACCAAGGAGAGGGAGGAGGGTTGGAGGTGATTAGGAATGGAATGAAAAATGGTAAAGAGAGGGGGTTTTAAAGAAAAATGGAAAGTTTCCAACCACCAAGGCATAACTTGGTGATGCCATAGGTAAGGTGTCATGCTTAATAAGGTATGGGTTAACCCAACTTAGGGTTTTCACCTTAAAGTGGTCAGGACGACTTTCGGAAATGCACCACGGGTCCCATATGGGCTAGGATGATCTTCTAAATACTCAACAAATAATCTAGACTCGCAAGAAACACGCTAAGCACCGAGGGAGACTAAGACCGTCGCTCACACATACCACATCATATATACGCATGCGACAAAAAGGTATGGACAAACAACTCGATCTGGGTCAAACACCAAACTGAAACTAAAATTGTGTGGCAAAAAGCCTCGGTTTTACATATTATGCATAATGTTCTCAGCTTGTCATATTTTTTCAAAATGCTTGTTTAAATTTTTTATTTTTTTAACATGTGTCCTTTTTGGCATTCTATATAGGAGGCCAATGAAACCTCCTTTTGGTTTATGATTTATTTTAAGTTATTTAGTATGTATTGTACTACCAAACACACTATAAATAATTTTAGTGCCCCTAGCTGGATCATGTTAAAGATGACTAGATCTAATCACCCCTAACCTGATTTGATCATCAGTTTTCTTTTATTTTACATGAAAGAAGTGGACCATCATTATGACTGGATGAGCTAAAGAAACTTGAGTAGGAAAGTTTTCTTGCCAAATTTCCTACCCCAGGCTATATATATATATATATATATATATATATATATATATATATAAAATTGTGGGTGAACGTTGTACAAGTTCCTCTAATTAGTTAGTTAGTCTAGTTAGTTAATCCTACATCAAATGCACACCAGGATAAGGTCCATTGTATTAGTAAGGATGATGTTTTTAATCTTCAACTTAGTTAACTATTTTTGAAGAAATATATAGACTTGCTAATTTGTACTTGAGATGGTACAAATTGTATTGGAGCCAACGCGGTACTATATTTCATGCCTGATATCATTGGGGCAAGATGTAGTATATTAGTGGATATGATGCTTAAACTCGTAAAATTGATTAATTGCATTCGAAAAAATGACCAGACCTATTAGTTTGTACTTGGCCAAGTTGATATATCTTATTTGGATAATTAGAGATGCAAAAAATCTTATCAATATAATACAATAAATATCATATTGTAACTATTTAAAATATGCAATATATATCTATATCAGAATACATATTTTTGATATAGTTTAGGTATGATTCTGATTTTAAAAGGGCTCAATATCAAAAGAAAGTGTATGAATAAAAAATTCTTTACATGGGTGGTTTTAATTGTTTTGGGCTCTAAAGGATACATTAGATTAAACTCTCTAACATTATATATATATTATATATATATATTAGAAAATTATTAATAAAGAATAGTTAATACACTAATTATGATTTAAGAGTGACTTGTAATATTATGATTAACTATCCTTCCACTCCAAATGGGTGTGGATGGAGAGTAAACCATTTTTTATAAAAAATGATGTTGCCAATGGAGCATTGTGGTTGTCGTCAGAGGGCGGCTATCGACTGAGCCAACTTCGGCCACCTTCGGCCCAAATTCAGTCAAACATGGTTTGAATATCTGGTTGGCCTCCATTGGGACGATAAGATCTAATTAAAGAATATTTTAATAAATAAATATTTAGTTTAGATTATATTTTTAACTGAATTCTCTATCCAAACTTGGGTGATTAAATTATTATGCATAAAAATATACACTAATCACGAGGATCATGTAAAGACATTGAATTTTTTCAGAGTTTTTGTCCCTGGGGGAGAGACATTGAGTGGGCTAAATCAGTCAGCCATGAGTGAGTTGGGTTGTGCTTGCAAGGCAAGGAAAGGCTTATGTTTTTTGAGCCAATAAAAAGCAAAAAAGTGGAAAGCGACGACAGTGAGGGGTGCAGTGAGTATTTCTATTATTAATAAATGAACCCTTTGATCGTTATTTCCTCTCTATTTTTTTAAAATTGATTATTTTTAAAAAAATATTTTTGAAAAAATCCGGTAAATAAACAAGATAAAAGTAGGCGACAAGGAGGGATAAATTGTTCGGGAACGGGCGTCGCTAGGGTTCCATCTTCCTCTTCAAAAGTAGCACCCGCACCCTCCAGAGGCTTCCAATCAGAGCTCCTGCCCGATGCTTCCTCCCCTTGAGCTCGGCGTTGAACCATGAGAGCCCTGCTCGAAGCCATCCCCATCGTCGCCGCCACGTCCCCTCTTCCCGTCCTGCCGAACTCCGGTGCCGGCGCGCCGGCGCCGTCCTCTTCGATAGGCGGCTGCCATGGGTTCTGGTACGACCTCGCGCTCATCGTCCCGTCGGCGGCATTCGTGCTTTTCTTGCTGTACCAGACCAAGAAGAGCTTCGCCAAGCTCTCCCATGGCAGGTCCTACATCATGATCTCCTATTTCGGGCTTCTTTGGATCGTCAGCCTCTTGAATCTTGCTTGGTGCGTTTGTCAGGTACATGGCCTCTTCAATCAAACTCCATCAACCTGTTATTCAATGCTTGGAGATTTTGGATCACTTTCAATAGCTATGACTGCTGCTATATGCTTCTAACCAAATGGTTATTTTGAATTTCATACCTTTTACCTGAAGAGCACTAGCTTTGTTATGTTTGGATGTATATATGCCAAGATAGCGATGAAACAGAATGTTTGTAACTTATACATGGAGTTGAATGGAGATGACTCGGAAAATAAAGGCTTGTTAAGTTTTTGGGTTTCATGATGTTGGAGAAGATGGGATGAAAGCTGTTTTGGGAACTTATGCAGAGATATTACGCTATCAATCACTTGTAGTGATTTGGTTTTAAGAAGCGGCTGTTTAGATTGCTGGTGTACCTTCATTATTCTTACTGATGTGTGTTCCATGTGAGTCATTTAATTGTTACAATAAGGATTATGTATCCTGCTTATACATGTTTGTTTTCTGATTTGATGCTGAATGATATAATTGATTTTGTGCCTTAATAATTTACCGTACACAATGTTTATTTGTTTATGCAACTTGATCAATGATAAATATCAATGAATGCTGGAAATGGAAGAAGAGCTCACTAATCACCTAATCTGAGTTTTTCTAGTTAAAGCTCCGGAGAAAAATCATACACATTATTGCACATATTTGACATGTCTGTGCTTCTTCTATAACTCCGCTCCTTACTCATGAATAGGATGGGAGAAAGATCAATGGGTATCACTGCTTAAAGTATTTGTGAAATATTTGTCTTGACATGTCTGAGATGAATGTCTACAGAAGTTTGTTAGTTACAAGGTGTAAGCTTTTCATGCAAATAATTGTGTTTAGAACCTAAATTGTGTTTACATATTGGCATGGTGCAGGCTTGGCAGTGTACCTGCAGTGGGCAATTGACCTGGAATCTTTTATCTTTGTTTACTTCTTCTGGCATGCTTTTTATGGAAATAAGCCTCATATCTTTTCTACTTCAAGGAAATAACCATGCCACTGGATTGGAAAATCTGACAAGGAGATTTCTAATTTCTGGCATCATTGTTGCTTTGGATTTTTTTCTCAAGGTATGCAACACTTTTACTCTTTTATATTCAGTTTAGAAAACATGAATTATATTATTGGATTCATGTATTGGTCTGCAATGTTGACATAATAACCTGGCCCAGGCCAAACTGACGTGCTTAGTCATTTCTTCAAACTTGAAGATTATAAGCACATCCCCACTAATGTACTAGATCTTACTCTGATAGGTATTTGATATAAGACTAATTTTTTGGAGGATCCATTTACCTAAAGGAGGAGGAGGAGGAGCACTGAGTAATATCAGCTTCAAAATTAGAACACCATTTTTTTTTACTCAAAATATTTTTCTCTCTAACTTCAATTGTGTTCCAAGGTCTGAAGCTGGAATTATTGCTTGAACTTTGTCTTCAGGATGTTCTGTCATTATCTCCTTGTCTTTGATAATTTTGGGTGTCTGCTCTTTAATGCTTTTCATAAAAACTTGATGGATTCAGCTCCAGATTCAGACATAATAACACAATAAGACATTTGTCTCTGTATGTTGTATTGTGTTCTAATGTCGGAAGTTGGAATTACTGCCTGAATTTTGCTACTAGAATATTCAATCATTGTTTACCTGTATTTGTTATTTTTGTTATATGCTGGCAAATGTTGCTAGTAGAAATTGATGGACTCAGTTCCGGCTTCAGACATTAAAATACAATAAAATATTTTTGACTCTCAAGTTTTATTGCAAAATACAATAAAACATTTTTGAATGAATCTCAAGAGTTTTATTGTGCTCTAATATCCTAAGCTGGCATTCCTACTTGAACGTCTCTAGAATGTTCTTTCATTATTTACCTGTCTTTGCTACTTTGGTTGCATGCTGGCTTTTTTAGTAAAGAAATGATGGATTCATGCTGGCACATGTAATCAGAAAACACTGATGGATTCAGTGTCCATATTATGTCTTTATTAATATTTTTTAACTAGATGTGTCACTTACAGTAGTTACAATTGCCCTTGATAATATTTATTTATGAAGTTAGACAAGAATGCTAGATAAGTTAATGAAAAGAGACAAAGTAATTAATGAAGAGAAGTTTGACAAGAATGCTAGATAAGGATTTTGACTGCATAAAATGAGTAGTTAATCAATCTCCTTATTGAAAGAAAAAGATGATCCAGTTGTGGAGGATCCAGCTTGAGATATGCATACTTAAATAGCACTCAAAAAAGAAACTTTTGTGAGTTTCATTTGACTCATGCATATGACACTTGTTGGCAAGTTGGATGCCTCTCTATTGCAACATGTTCTATGATAAGATCCCATTATGCATGACAAACCATGCAATGAAAATATGCTTGTTAGATCAGTGACATTATTTTGTTGAATGAATGTTTCATATGACTTCTTGACTGATTTATTGTAACTTGGCCGACTGTTATAATAATAATTGTCACTTTTGGTGACATTGTTATCAATTTAACTCTGAACCAGGAATGAAAAATGGAAAGAACTATGCAAACCTGTGAATGGCAAATACCTTGTCCTTTTTCAGATTAGGATATTGACTCAGCAGGTTCTGTGTTTTTTCCAATCCACTTAAACTGAAACATGGTGCTTTGACAATATTTAGATTGATCAAAAAGTGTCCTAGTCGGAAAATGTGCAACCTTGTAAAATTTTCCAAGTACATTCTTTTCATCTTAATGTTGATAGAATGCAACACAAAATGTCTTAAGCTGAAGCACTGTGTATTTCCTTTCCGTTGTTGAAACCTCCAGTTTTTTTACTTTAGGTGCTCTTTGAGGCCTTTGATAAAGAACTGATTTTAGAATCTACTGTTTCGGGTTGTATGCAGTCTACTTGTGCTGTGCTCACATGCATCTGTGTGAAGATTTTGTTTGAGTCATGTAGTGACCATTTCATTTTGACACTATTTGTTTACAGGCAATCTATATTTTTGGTTTTGGCGTTCAGTTGTTTGTTGACACAGATGATTCAAGTACTCGAGCCAAATGGGCATTGTGGATTATTCACAAATTAATGCTTGCTGCAGTATATGGCTTCCTATTGTTTATGCACTATACCAAATGGCGAGAAAGGCTTCCTGGTAAAGTTGATTTCTTTAATATTTGCAAAATGTTTTGTCTTTGTAATATCTTTCATAGTTATATATTGACCAAAATTTGAAGGGGAAATTGTCTTTTTCAGCAAGACCTGCATTTTACAACTACATATTCATGATGTTTTTATTTGACGGAGTAGCTTTATTTGCATGTGTACTTGTTGCAAATGGAGCTGGATTTGGATGCTGGTATGTGCGCTGTACTCCTGTTCTTGAAATTCTGTTTTCTAAAAGGTGCCACTTTAATATCGTAATTTCATTTATTTTTGTTTTCCAGGTTGTATGATTTGACAATTCTCTGCTATCATGCTCTCTATCTTCCTCTCTTATATGTTATCTTTTTACAAGATTTTTTCCAGGTATGTGTGTTTGCTAAATTAGTGGTAATATTTCCAAGCAATTATGTCATTTGTCACTCCTATGCTATAATTTTCACAACTGGAAGACTGTTAGACATAGCATGATTCACCAAGGTAGCAAATTTAGAGACTAAGGGGATGGTTTTTATTTTGATCTTGTAAATTTCATTAAATAAGTTCAACTTTTACCTTGGTGAAGGAAAGTTGGCAGTGTTGTTATGCTTCTGCTTAGAAGCAAATTGACAGCCGAAGTTGACATTTGAAATTATATTAAAATTTTTGTCACGCTTTTGCTTGGAAACAAAATGACAGCAGAAGGTCACGTTGAAGATTATATTTTGGAATGCATATGATGCCAGCAATGTTAAAATTCATGTCATGCTCTCCCTTGGGGTTTGCATCAAGAAGAGCATGTAGCACAAAATCACCGTGTTAACAAATGGTTTTATTTATAAATAAATGTGCAAAGAGTTGTAAGTGATGATATAAAATCCATGTTCCCCACTACGTTTTGCTAGTTGGCATGAAGTGTATAATGATGAATGAGTTGTGATGTTAATGTGGAGTATTAGATATGATTTAAGTGGGCCATACAATCTCGAAAGTCTGTATATTGACAGCCTCATTCATTGGACTCTAGTGTGCGGAGACAGTATTTTGGCAACGAGTGCATGTTTTTCTCTTTGCTAGAACTATTTACTTTGGCCTCACCTTATTAATGGTACATTGTGACAGGAGGAAGATTTGCTTCTGGAGAATGCATACTATTCAGAAATGAAGGACGCTGGCTTTTTTGATGAATGGGATCACTGAACTTTTAACTGCTGTTATAATTTGTGAATACTAACTCCAATCAGATGTAGATATAAGTTCACTGTGATTACCAGAGTCAGAAATGGGTTTGTACTATTATTTCTAGAAAAGCATTACCTTTGCTAAGCTTGTGAATCCTTGTTTGTCACAGTGAATTACCCACCCATCTGTCACGGGCCGGACCCACGTCTGTGTTGCTTTAGAGGTACATGGGCGTTAGCGGGGCTTATGACCGGACCCACGTCTGTGTTGCTTTCTAGAAACATATTTTGAGTCACAAACATGCACGACGCACTCGTGCATGCTCGCTACTTGGAGTCGCACCGCAACCTCGCTGCGCCCTCGGCCATGGCTCGATCATAAAACTCCCGCTAGCGCCCCCATGTTCGCGCACGCTGCACCGA